>JAODKC010000053.1:3934874-3945725 GCA_026777985.1 Mormyrops attenuatus | reverse complement strand
TTTCTTTGCTGTTGGAAACTAAATTCTCGTGCCCCCCCCCCCCCCATCATACCACCTCACATTCAGTTACCCCCATCTCATATCTCTGAGCGACCATCACTCTGATTTGATAGTTCTGGAATGAAGAACAGAGGCATTAAATGACAAAGCCTGGCCTGCCCGCCCCCCCCGACACATTTGGGATTTATATGGAGATTAAGGCCTGTTTGCTTTTCGTTTTTGCTCAATTCTACCCCTTGGAATCCTGGGCCTGTTGAAAACCAACATAACGCTCTTCAAACCCACCCCCTGGGCTTTCTGGGGTGGTTCCTGAGATGGCGGGACACTTGGACCCCTGAAGGCAGCAAGGATGGAAGGAGCCGGTGACTGCGGCGATTGGAGCATCCGTGTCGGCATGATGAAGACAGCCAAAGGCGGGAGAGAGCCTTGTTACGGGCGACAGAGCAGACTCCCCGATGAAGGCCCCTTATCAGGACAGCCATGCTTGTCTGTCTCTCACATCGCCCCCCTCTCCTTGGGAAGTGCTCCGTCACCTTCCCATCTGATAGCCGCTACGGCCATTTTTTTCATTTAGTGTCTGGCCTGTAAAAGGAACAGAGGGGAGATTAGAGATGGCAGCTGCCTGCAGTTGGTCGATTCTGGTGGGGGGGTGCTTGAATGTATGAAAGATCAGGTTGCTAGAGTCACGGTGTGCAGGTTTTGGGGGTGGGGGGGATAATGAGGCCATATAGGGATGATGAATTAACCAGTGTTTTGTGGGGGGAATCAGGGATCATTGGTCAGATATCGAAATCAACGCTTACATGCAAAGGATTATGGGAAATTGATTGGCACACGTCTTGTTTGACAAAATGGCTGAAATGATGCACCTTTGCTTTAATAAACACTTATTTACGTTCTTTTAATCGAGCCATATTAGGAAATGATATATTTGGGACATATTTCATAAAGCTGATAGTTTGAATTTGACCCTCTCTGTTAAAAAGCGGTGGTAAATCACTGTAAAGTGACTGCCTGCCAATAAACACACTTTATGCTAAGTGAAATTTAGCTTGTTGATCACAGGACCACAACTTAGACCTACCTCACAACCCATCCGACTGTCTTTCTGGCTTGATATATGGTCCTGTCATAACAGACGGGAGCCTGACCTCGATTTGTCACCCGTCCCCATCAGGCGCTAAGCAGGAATGGCATCTCATCAATAACGTTCCTTCAAGGGTTGGACAGCGTCCGAGGCCAGCACGGGGCCCCCAGGAGTCAGGGGGGTATTGATGGGAGTTCTCCCTCCTGGGTCGAGGAGGGGGGAGCAAGATCTGCCTTGGACTTGACCGAATCAAGCCTTTGTGGGGAGCTTTGTTCTCCTGGAAGTGGATTCGTAACTGCTGTGGAGGCAGGGGTTGTACCGGTGTTTATTTCCTGCTACTGCATGCTTCGTGAGCCCCCCCGATACCAGGAAGGCGGTCCGCCACAGGCTAATATGCGCGCAGAGAGTGTTGTCACCTTCAGCTGCCCATCAAGCTCACTAGCTTTTCTCCTGTCTTATTTTTCATGCCCCAGAGTCCGACACAGCAGGTCGGAGGTGCCTCAGGGGGTCGGGACAGCCCCTTGATGACTGGCAGCTGGGTGCCAATCTACACTGGGGGTCAGACTCGCGTCCACCTTCTCGTTGAGCCTCCGCACTCAGTCGGCTAATTAAAGTCACCGTTTAGAAAGAAAAACCACGGACTGCTGTCACCTGCTTATGCAGGTGTGAATCGTTTACCGACTGGGCCGTTTTCCAGTGAGCTGCTTATTTTACCTGCCACCAAGAGACGTTGTTTTCCATCCATCCAGGACAGAGACAGCTGGAGCTGATTAGCTAATCGTCAGGGGAACACTGGGAAAAACCCGCGGGCCTGCGGTGCTAGTACACGTGCCGAACCACCGAGATGTGTTAACGTGTCAATCTCAGCTTTAACGTCACACGCCAATGCTAATCGCACTAATCCCACTGCCACAGGGGGTCACCGTTGACACCAAATGAAGGATCACAGTGCCACGATTGGGGTGAAGAAGATGCTCCCAGAAGGTTCTCCCAGTCCAGATCTGGCAGCCGGGGGCGTTTTTAGTGTCTCTGTCACTGACGTCAGTGACTGCTATATACCCCCCAGTCCTCTAGAGGGCACATGCCGCTTTAATGTGATTCTCCGCTGTGCCGACACACTCAGATGCCCTGCTGGTGTATCCATGAAGTGGCAGGAGTGATGAAGGGCCCAGCTGTGGGGGTGAAAGGTTCGAGATGTTTATTCCACAGGGGTGAGGTCGTTAGGCTTCAGTGTCTCGTTAATACGCTATTTTAAGCTTGCCACAATTATAACCTTAAACAAAAGCATATATTTAGCTAACAATTGGTGTAATGTGTCCAATTTACAAATGCTGTATGCAGATGTAATTTACCATGAATACAAATGAGTGGTTACGGTGTTGCTTCATTGCTAAACATTTTGCTCTTAACAGTAATTACTTGGTTATTCTGGGTCAGGACACAGTGGGTCTTTGGTGATTGATTCTCAACCAGGTCCTAATAGACCCTTAGCTATGAACATGAGGCCAGTTTCCTCGGTCACGCATCTCAACATCTGATTGGTTGGCGAATGGCTGGGGTGAGGGGTGAGGGGGGCAAGTGCATCCCAGGCTGGCCGTGACCAAATGGGGACCATGGGGAACCAGGCCGAGTGCTCCGCTTGGCTCATCCTCTGCCGTATCCAGGATGCTGGCAATTTCTGTCATGGTCTTTCTGAGGGTTTTATTTCCACCCGTCGGCCTCGTGTAAGCCTGCATCCTTCCAGAACATTCTTCACCACCCCGGATGAAGGTATGAGCTAAATAAAGGAGAGAAAAAGGGCTAGGAAGCGTGGATGGGGAGGCGGAGGGATACGAACCGTGGAGCTCGGTGATGCGGCTGCAGTGAGCAAATGTTGCTCCCCATCCCTCTGCCTCCCTCCGCCAGAAATGGGCTGTAAGCTTTTTATTTATTTTTTTGCATGCTTGGCAAATGAGGAGGTAATTAAAACAATTTATTTAATGGTGAACATTGTAGAACATCGCACATTAACAGAAACATTAGCACTCTGCTGAATGCAGGCCTGTAGCTCGAGGATATAGCCATAGCATCAGCAGTAATCTGATTTATTCCGGTTTGTTCTACGTTTGCAGCTGGAAGTGAGAGCAGGCTGCAGACAACAGCCTGCTATTTCATCACCTATATATAACATTATCATTTTCTTTGTTTTATCCCGTTTCTGCGTAGGCTGGAGAAACGCAGGGCATTATTCAACTTAACAGGGGTACTTAGGCGAGTGGTTAAAATAGAAATTCACGATTAAATTGTTTCTTCGGCTGGAATAACTTAAGCTGCAAGCGTGTGACTCTCCCATGTTTAGCGGAACCACTTCGAAGAAATCAAAAACAATTGCTTTCAGGGAAATTAGAACTAAATTCAAAATAATTAGCACGCTTTTTTAATCATCTGTGGCTGGAAATTAATTGTGTTTTATCATGGGCTTTGCAGCTGATTTTAAAGGTACATGTCTTGGCGTGATATTTATCTTCCTTCCCCTGACCCCCACCCCCACACACACTGAAAATCACCTCCATGTTCAGTGTTTAATGTGGTATTAGGATGTAAATCTTGCTGTACCTGGGGAGACTTGCCCCTGACTTTCTGTCTTTAAACTCACGTTACTTGAAATGTAATTATGGCTAACCGTAGGGCTCTTCATTAACGTGGTGCGGTGTGAGGTCGCAGTTTGTTCTAGCTTGTGTGTGTGTGTGTGTGTGTGTGTGTGTGAACGTGGGAGGGTAACTCGCAGTAACCCTCCAGTTTGAGGTCTAAATGTGGCCCTTTGGTCCTGCTTTCTGATGTGTTGGCATGAGGGCGCCTTTGCTCCATAAAGGAGCTTGCAAAAGGAGGGGGGATTTAAAACAAGCATTGGAGTCAGCAGGAGGGACGGCGGGGGTGAGGTGCACACCAGGCCTTCATCAACGCCTGCGATCGATAGCGTGCCCGGAGAAGGTCGTCCGCGCAGGGCGGGCCTTGTAGCCAATGCTAGCTGGCACCGTTTAACCGCTAACTGGTCACCAGGCTCACATTCGTTTTTTTTTGCCATTTGGGTGCCAAAGAACAGCGAGTATGTAGAAGCGGCATTATTGTGTTGCGTTCTGGGATAGAGCATGTCAACAGTGATTGTTAAACCTTGATCTCCAACAGTCGCCGCAGGTATCAAAGGTCCGCTAAAATGCAACGTGCTATGAAAGTGCGACGCGGGTGCTGAGATAGGCCTTTCCTGCCCCCCCCGTCATTGCGCTACCTTGGCCACCGACAGTGCCCGCTAGCCTGTCGTAGCCATGGTGAGAGATTGTGTATATATATCGTGGCCAGTTTCTGGTCTCTGGTAACTATGGTGACCCGCAAAAAAGGCTGTGGATATTATCTACCAAATGCGAGTGTTCAAAACTTGCGTAGAGTTCGCAGTTACGCCCGTGAACTCTCTGCAAGCCTTGTTTTTTATAGGTCAGCCAGTACATTTCTGCTGCACATGGTCTCCTTTTGTTTGTTCGTTTCGTTTTACTCCACGCGACTCGGAACAGGGTTCCTCGGTCCTTCTAGCCCGATGCTCGCAGCGTTAAAGTAGCCTGAGAGCGCTAGCCGCTCGCTCACCTGCAGCACGGTGCGGCATGGCAAACGGTGTGGCCCTGTTATATATCGATTTCGTATTTCGTTTTTATTGTTATATTGTTGCTCTGTGACTGAATAAAATTTCATTATATTCACTAGAACCATAATAACCAACCAAAACTCATTTGAGTGCCGGTAATAAAGCGATTACTTCAACTGGGAATAAGCCATAAAATGGTTTTCATGGGTATGGCTGTGTTTATAAACAGCCGAGGGAGACGGAAGGGGTGGGGGGGGCAGAAGCCATATTTTGCCAGTTAATAGGTTGATGACCTTTTTAAAAATGGTATTATTGCTTAAATGGAGTACAATTTACCAAGTGGCTTTATAATGGTGTATAGATTTTCATCACGGACATCGACGTGAACTAGCCCCATGTGTATTAAAGAGACGACAGAGTGTTACTCATGACTGAACATCCACCTGCACAAGTTCTTTGTGACATTTCGAAGTTACAATTTGAGCAGTTGGTGTTTTAAGCTGAGAATTAGCATCGATTTGACCTGCCCTTCTAAAAACACATTATGGCAGTGTTTTGTTTTATTAAATAAACCATTTTGCTGGTTTATTTTCCCTCTACAGGAGGCTCCGGTGTTGACATGCTGAGGAGGTGACTGTAAAATTTGTGATCCGTCCCAACGTGCAGTGCTTGTGAAAACGTGAGTCTTTGTTTCAGGCTAGTCTGTATTCCCGTGGAAACTGCTGATTGGTAGGGTACCCCCTCCCCCACTACACATAGGATGCTTGGGAATCATAAACTTGGTTGACGAAAATTAAGAATGAGAGTTGGCCTATTACCTGGCGGCAGATGCCCTGGGGAGAGTTACTGCCGTCACCACGGGTGCCGGGGCATCCTCAAGGATCTCGTAGTGGCAAGCTCAGGAACTTCTCCGCCTCTTTGAGCGTCAAGTCATTTCCTCCTTTGTCAGATCGATAAATCCGGACTGGATATAAAACCCAACGAGAAAAAATAAAAGCGGAAAGAGAAGCCGCGGGCGTGTGCCACCCAGCGGCTCCCCGGTGTTTTTGAAGTGCACGGCAGAGTGATTCTGTTCCTCATTTGTCACACCGTACGGCATATTACCTCCTCAATATCGTGGTGAATCATGGGATAGCCTCAGGGGGATCGTTCTGAGATCGGAAGACTGATTCGGCGTCGCCGCAAATCTGTTCGATCGGGCCTCCTGTCGCTCGCCGTTTTCACATCCCCTATCCCGAGCCTATAGGTGCCACACCGATTGCTATGCCCTATTGTTAATGATTCCAGTTCCGTTGACTGTGAGCTTGTCAGGTGGTGACCTCTGTCCTGAGCTCCATCGGAAACATGTTTATAAACAAAGAATGAGGGTGAAAATGAGCCGGCACGGGGAGCTAATGTAGGTTTGCCCAGACTCGGAACCGAGCATGGATATTTTTGAATCTAGGAACAAAATGTTGCTATCGGTTGTTACAATTCCCAGGCACGGTGTCCCCTCATCTTCTAATGGGGCCGACTTTTTGAACCCTCGCCGGTGGAGCTGTGTCGTTACCCCACGGAAGCGCTCATTACGCTTGAGAGACTTGCTGTTACACCTGCTCGAAATCCGGCCCGGCCAGGATAATTGGTTGTTGTCTGAATTGCAGCTACTCCTGATTCAGGAAAGGGTGGTTTAGCCCTTGGCTGAGTTAGTATCTATTTCAGCAGGGGAACTACAGGTAAAGCACCCCCCGCAGGATGGGGTGTCACTGCCAGATGGTCTCCTGTGACCCCACTGCCCTACCGTGGGTCTTTATGGGTCGATCGGAAGGCCATTGCCTGGCATCCTCGCTAAATGTCACTCTGAAGCTTGACAGATGTGCCCTGTTATGGCACTTTCAGGGGCCGTGGGGGTCACGGAACATCACGTTTAGATTTTAATGAATTTCGCCAGTGACCTTACACAGTCACTTCTGATCTATCCTGACTATAGTAGCTTATAGATCTACGATTAATGAAGTGAAATTATCCAGAAGATGCTTTTAACATAAAGGACAAATACCTTGTGACCATCCAAGACCTACATTTAGTACCATTCAGCCAGAGTCCTGATTAAAGGCCAGAGTGCTGATTATAGGCAGGCCAGGACTCTGGCATTCCTCCAGAACCATGGTGCTTGACTGTAATGTTCTCCAGAACATTATGGGGACCACCTCAGGCTGCAGGGTTTCAGCTACATGAGACAGTCACGATGGTAAGACACAATACTGGTAGTAGCAGTGGCAGTTATCTCCCATCGCTAGCGATGCGATGCTGGGCAGCCTTCTACCTAAATGTGCCCTTTTCTGTCCATCCCTCTGAGCGGCAAATGCCACGCGACAGCCTCTAAGTCAGTCAGTCGTGAGACTTCCGAGTGTCCGCCAGATCGCGGGTTCAATTGGCGTAACCTTGGAAGTGAGACATGGAATTGAGAGAAACCGACGTCCATGTGGACACCTCAAAACACACTAGTTGCTAGCTCAGCCTGAAAGATGTGAGGAAAAATACTGAGCAGGCCTATGACCTAGAAGCAGTGCGCCCCCTATCTGCTGGAGGACTGCGAGCAACTGCATGGGGACGAGAGAGAAGTAAGGTTGTAGTTTTGGCTGTCGTGGTTCTTCATACAGCTCTCCTTACAGTTAATAAAATCGACCTCCCCACACATGATCATGTGATGGCCCTCTGACCTCCTGCATCTCTTATCAGCCATCCGCGAACTGACTTCTGTCTGTGGGGGCCCTGGATCTGATTTCTCTTACCCTCTATAGACCCGTGTTCGTCGGACCCTCGTGAAATCCTGTCACAAAGTCATTAATCAGTCGAAACGTCTGGTTTGTG
The DNA here is from genome assembly GCA_026777985.1 of Mormyrops attenuatus. Classification (NCBI taxonomy): domain Eukaryota; kingdom Metazoa; phylum Chordata; class Actinopteri; order Osteoglossiformes; family Mormyridae; genus Mormyrops; species Mormyrops attenuatus. The sequence goes on along the minus strand of JAODKC010000053.1, from coordinate 3,938,172 downwards.
CATTTTTCCCGGGGTTTCCGTCTGCTAGTCGTGTATCTTCCTTTTGACGCTAATGCTGTATGGATATTCAGATGCCCCCGACACAAACGTCTCAGCAGTTAATGGTGATATGGATCACTGTGGTCCAGACAAAGAGCAAATATCCCGGCACAGAAGTGCTGTGTGCTACAATAACTGCCAATAGATGGACCCGGGCCGCCTGAAGTCGGGGTGTCAGTTTAGTGTCACCAATGTTAATTATCTGCTCCATTCTGCTTAGGTGGTGTTTCAGATGATCTGAAATGCTGTCCTTTGCAGAAGCTTTAGGCCTAAGAAAATGAGGCTTAAAGCTGTTTATCTGAGCTATAAGTGTATGCTTACTAGAGAAATAATGCTGTTTAACATAATATATACAAGTAAATAGTAATACGATGAAACCCGAATATCTTCTGTTCTTCAATCAGTCACTGATCTCTTGTTGGATGGCTAGATGAACACCGCTTCAGGTCGCAAACCTCTCCTCAGGGGCACCTCAGCCAGTGTTTGTTAAATTTTACCATCAGCTCACTTAATTAAATAACTTAATTGGTTAAATACTATAGGCATTGAATAGCCAGACAAGATGTGATTGGGTTGGTGTATTGGATGGTACCAGTAAATATTGGGGGGATGCAAAACTGATTTCCGCAAATCTGGAGTAACGTTAAAAAAAAATATCTGTGATAGTTTAAGGAAGTGATGTATACCCCTAAGTAAATTTAGACTTTTAATCTGTTTTTTGCTTTAATGTGTCTTGAACGCTATAGGGAGGTGAATCTGACTTGCGTAAAAAGGGCTTGTGGGACGGATTACTTGCGTCAGTCCAGAACTTCCCGTACATGAGGCCTTTTGGTGAACGAATTAGTTTTTTAAAGCAGGGCTTCAGTCTAACCTTTTTCAGTCTTTTACTGTATGTGTATTTTTGCTTCAGTCTGCGCAGATATACATGCTGTCCCCTACATGTACTGATGTACGCACGCACACACATGCCAGCTCACAGGCTCCCAATAGAGTGAACTTTCCTCGCATTAGCGACATGTCAGAACGTGCCCTGAGGCGTGCATCAGTCAGCATCCGATGCCGGTTACCGACGTGATACGCTAATCTGCAGGCTGCCCGCTGCTTTAAAAGCATTTCTGACATTTCGCTCAGTCGGTAATGATCTATCCTCTCCAGGTAGGTACCACACAAACAGCCGCATTTTACAGCATGCTACAGCGCTACTTGCTCTCAGAAGTTTCATGTTTGTGAAGCTTGAGTCCACTCTTAGGACCCACCCAAAATCAAATACTTACACAGTAGATACACAGTAGATACACAGTAGATACCGAAGCCTACTACTCCATCATGAACATTTCTGAGGAAGAAATGTTCTTTGTCTCTGGCCACGACTCCGGTGGCCTTGTGGGATAGTGCACCGTCCATCATCTGCACACTTTGGAATTTCGCAGAATGTGTCATCCAGATACTTTCTCATCCATACTACTTATGTTGCTTGCTGCATTTCGCCTACTACGTAGCAAACAAGAATGCGATTTCAGACGCACTCTTACATTGCTCATCTTTGTGCACCTAAAATCATGCACCTTACCAGTGTAACATGTCCTCACCCATTTTGCCCAGCGACTGGCATCTGGAAAATCGGCAATTGTTTCCTCTGAGGCCAGAAGAACAGAAGCAGCGAGAAACCCTTGTATCCCCGGCAACGTCCTTTTTCCGAACATGATTAAGGGCATAATCACTCTCTCCTGAAAGTGCGGAGTTGTGGGAATTAGCATCTCTATCCTTCTTAGGTAATAGCACGTGCCTTCAGCAGATCTGTTTTTATGCACCTGCCCTACTTTAAGGATAGGGAAGTTGTTTGCAGATATTAGCAATGGCCTGTCATTATCTTTGCCTCGGTGGTGGTGGGGGGGTTAGTTCATGGAGGTTTTCACGGTGTCGGCAGGGCCTCCAAGTAACGGGAACGGCCCACGATGGCTTGGCACACGCCAGACCTGGTAGCAGCCCTTGGGTTAATCGGAGGCCTGTTTTTGAGCACGACCTGCTCTGATGGGGTTTGAGAAACCGCCTGAGGCCAGAGTGCTGTTTTCATACGTCTCGCCTTGTGTTTACGCCTGGTTCAGTGAGAGCGAGTCCTAATTACGAGCTGGTGATGTACTTCATACTGTTTCAGAATAAATGCTTTGGGGGAGGGAGGTTAGGTTGTCAGGGAGATGGAGCGAGCAAACTGGCTAGTGAAAGCCACAGCATATCCATGCTCTTTGCAGAAGGTTTTTCATGGCACCAGTCACGGGCAGCGACGTCATTCCGCTGTCCGGCAGAGGAGAGGCCATGTTTGCCCACCAGCACTCTCTGGCCCAGAGATCCCCTTGCTAATGCTCCCTTCTTTGGGATAATCTGCTCCAAATCTTTAGCTGCTCTGAGCTGAAGCTTCAGCTGATGCCCCTGACGGAATGCCCCATGCCCCACCAGCCTGTTGCCATACTTGACGCGGTAATTGATGCAGTGTGCTGCTTTGTTTAAGGGCTACAACCTGGCAGGGTTAGGAGTACAACGGACACTGGGTTTGGGATCGTCAGTCCCAAGATAATATAGCCTCAGGCGACCTAAATCCACAGATGACTGGGTGACGTCCTGTGAATGTCCACCTGAATCACCTTGGGGCAGAGCCACACTCCAGGGCTCTCCAGTGAATTGGCCCAGAAGACCTTGGCTTACCCAGCAGTTTATTAAATCAGCTACACGGCCCTTTTCCTCAATGGCTCCGTTTTCTTGGGCCCCAGAGCTCTCTTAGCTCAGATCACTTTTGCCCTGGGACGGCTGCTTTTCCCCACAATGGTTGCCCTGGGTGACGTTTTTACAAGTGCTCTGCATCGATCCTCTTAATTGTTCGTTAAGTCCACAATTAAAGCCAGCGTTAATGGTCAGGCTTCTTTATCGCTCACAGAGAAAGGCCCTCTGTCACCCTTGATAAATTTTATGTGTGTTTTTGCATATTGAAGGGTCCCTGTCAGGTGCTGGGCCCCCTGAATCTGCCAGGCTATCCAGGCCCCTGCGACAGTGTGGGAACCTAGGAGGCCTGGCTGGGTGGGCGTGGCATTGGAGGCCTGTAAAGGGTCATGTGACCCTTTAGATCAGGGGTCACCAACATGGTGCCCATGGGCACCAGGGTGCCCCCAAGGACCACATGAGTTGCCCGCGGACCTGTTCTAAAAATAGCACAACTCACCAGTGAGTAGCATCTAAAATTTAATTTTATCCTGTTGCTATTCTTCTT
>JAODKC010000053.1:3906862-3918136 GCA_026777985.1 Mormyrops attenuatus | reverse complement strand
CCCCCCCCCCCCCCCCCCCCCCCCCCCCCCCCCCCCCCCCCCCCCCCCCCCCCCCCCCCCCCCCCCCCCCGGCCGGAGGTGCAGCTGTCTTTCGCTCCTGTGCTGCTTCTGTTCCTCTCTTGGACGTCCAGCCTTTTCATTCATCTCGGTAACGTAACCATGCATAGAGAATTGGAGGTGATGGGGTGGGCGAGGCGAGGCGGGGGGCTGTTGACTGGCTCACCAAGGGACGCTACATGAAAATGTTAGGGGGCTTTGATCTTGACGGGCCTTTGAAGATCCGGCGCTTCCGCACCAGGAAGTGCCAGGCGAGACTCCGAGACTCCCGCCCACTGCATGCAATATTGATCGGGAGCGGTTTTCTTATTGTGGAGGATATGAGAGGAGCCGCACTGGGTCAGGTAGATTACCCACCGACCTCCGTGTAACCTCTTCTGTGGAGGGGGGCACGTTCAGTCTGCCGTTCCGAGGGTCACAACCCCATTTGTTCACTCCTCGGCGATTCCTGCTTGATGTTATTACTGCCGTGCTGGTTTACCCATGTGGTTTGCACAGATTTTGTCATTTAAGGAATTTGATGGCACTGCGTCCTGATTGGTTGAGGGAAGAGTAATAAAAGCACTACGCTCTGTTTGGGTGAGAGAAGGGGGATGAAGGCACTTCGATCGGATTGGTCAAGAGGAGTGTGACGCCGCTGATTGGGTGAGGGAAGATGAGTAAAGGATCTATGATCTGATTGGTTGGGAGAAGTAGAATGAAGACACTATACTCTCATTAAGCGAGGGTGGGAAATGAATGCGCTGTGATCTGACTGGGTGAGGCAGCGCTATATACATAACTTGTTCCTGTAATTGTGATGCTTAGATTCCATAAAACACAGACTACAATTTAAACATGGGAATGCAATATAATCATGAAATATTGTTCCATACCTCTCTAAAGTCTTTCTGTGTATTAATTACCTTGCTTCTCATTTATAATACAGAAATATGTACTAAGTGCTATGCTGGAAAATAAAACATCGTTTCTGTTTTGGTTCTCCTTCAGCATCTGAATTTAGTGGCCATTTCGCTACGTTTTCAGCAGCAATCAGTACAACTCGGCGAAATACATTAACATCGCAACATGATTAAACTCGCTTCAAAATGCACGCTTTGCTTTGAGTCCGTCGCTAATTAAGGCCGTTTTTGTTTGAATGTTTACTTTGGTGGCATGACCTGGTTGAAATTGCCCGCATTTGCTGTTTTTACTGATTGATATGCGGCTTTAGTGATCACAGGATGATGACTCTCCCCTTGCTGTAGAGCCCCTGCCGTGGATCTAACCCCCCCACCAGAGCGTTTGCGAGAAAGTCAATTTGCACCTTAAAATTGGTTGATCATGCTGAATAGGTGCGGTTCGATATCGGGCCGTAATTCAGGAGGACGTCCTATATCCTGGCTGCTAACCTTTCTTATTCATGGGTGTGGGGGGGGATGATGGAAAGAAGCGTGCAGGTGGAGTTGAGGATGGGTTATGAGGATTGCTGTAGTTACCGTCCTCCCTGAAAGTCGCCCGCATGATTCTTCTGCAGGTCAGAAAGCTGACCCCCCTCCCACCCGCATCACCCAAACGTCTGCTTGAACATACCCCCCACCCCCCGGAGAAGGACGAGCCTATAAATTTGTAGAGTTCTGCGTCAGCAAAAGCCTTAGCCGTGAAACAACATGAGAAAAGCTCTTATTTCGTAAGAGCAATCCATCTCCCAGGGCCTTAAAGTGGCCAAACATTTCCCTGCTCTTCAGACGCCAGGTGCGACAGGAGGAAGAGAATGAAAATTTACCAACATAAATTGTAACTCGCAGCCTCCAGTAGAGGTGTGGGGGGCTGCGGGTCGACACGGACCACGGGCCGGTGAGCATGTATGCTTTCTAGAATCTTCTTTCGCTCCTCGCTACTGGGATGAGGGGGACGGTGAGTTGCAGTGTCGCTGAAACTCCGCAGGGTCACTGTCTCTGAGTGGCTCATTACCGAAATGCGGTGAGACCCACGCAGAATGTGGATTTTTTTTTCAAAAAATGGATATTAAACATTATTTATTTTTGAAAACGAGGTTTCTGTGTTGTGCCGTGAGGACCCCTAACTGGCTGCGAAGCGCGATGAGTCACCGTCGCGGTGAAATTTCAGTTTGATCTCCTCTGCATATCTGTGACAGACGGATTTCACGCTTTTTTCACCCAGCTAATGCTCAAATGAAGAAAAAAAAAAAGCACAAAACAAAAACCACTTCACCTTGTTGCGTTGTTACGGAGACACACTGGAGACTTCTCATAATGGCAGTGGAGTGTTCACTAGTTGCGTGGAGGGTAGAAACACGGTGGACGGCGCATTTTCCAGATTGCTACATCAAAGTCCTGCACCCCTCCTCTCCAAAATGTTTAATTTCATAAAAAGCTTTGCCATTTTCATTCCCCGGCTTGCCTTTCGGTCACGCGGACTATTCACAGCCTAGAAAATGGTAAAGCTGTTTCCCCAACAAACCCACAACGTCCACGGATTCTTACCCATAGGTATCAGATTGTCCCCTTTTCTGCAATTTTCAAATTCTCCAAAAATTTGACTTGAAGCCCCGCCCCCGCATTGGCGTCCGTCGACTCTGGATATTGCGATATGGCTTTGTTTTCCCTCCCTGGCGGATACGAACACCCCGTCGTAATGTCTGCGTGAAGTCAGGGCACGAGAGGCGAATGGAGCGGCGTGGTTTCCGTCCGCTGGCGTGCAGTCGCGCGTCTAATAGCATTAGCGGCATTAGCATAAACCTGCTAAATCTTATTTCAGCGTTTTGGGGGGGGGGATTAAAATGAAAAAGTGCGCCGTTGTATTAAATAATATTAGTGAGGCGTTCTGCCTGTCGCGGCAGGATGCTCCCCCCACGTGCCGTGTGGATCCGCGACGGAGCAGACGGGGCGACTGGCGGCTCATCCGGCTGTGGTGACAACATAGCTGGCACATTCCTGTAATGAAAGAGGATTAAAAAAAACACTTTGTTTGGAGTATTAATATATTAGAAGGGGAGACCTCATAATGCTTGCAAGATGCATTTTACATAATAATGCTTTCTTGCTTGTAACTGCAGTCCATTATTCATGTGGGTATTTACTTAATTTTTTGTGTTCTTTTTCCGATCTTTTCGATCTCGCCACATCTGGCCTAACTGCACCATCCCCCCGTGTCAAATTAAACTCTTTATTGTTGCCGGCCAACTCTACCCTCCCTCCTGTCCCCCCTCCCACTTGTTCCATATTTTTAATGAATTATTTTTTTAGAAGCTCTCGAGGATCACGCAGCATTTTTCGGCATATCGTAATTACTCAAGGGGTTGTTTAATTAAATTTCTCCCCTAATCTGGCGCCGAGATTCGCTCGCTGGCTGCTTTGGGTGTTTGTGTTGAGGAGCTGTGGAAGTAGGGGGCTGACAGTGAGGAGGGTGTGGGGGGTGTACTTGATGTTCATGGTGCATTAAACATTAATCTCAGGCCAGTCATGGCCCTGTTCTCCGGTCATTTCTGTACGGCGTTTTCGTCTTGGACGATGCAGCCGTCAGTCCTGCGTGACGGTATTCTATTGGCTGGGGTATCAGAGAGGTGGGCTTTACAGTACCTCCGTCAGTTTGGTTATGACTCCGATGCTGGATTAACGCTGCTGTTGCCGTGCTGTTACAGTAGGGTTACCATGGGGGGGGGTTCTTTCTGTAGAATTTAACACCATGGCAGCCGACCAATCAGCATTGCTGTCACACCCACGCCATCGTCTGACTAATGGCTCCCTCTGTATTCGCTGAGCGTGTCTTTAACCCCGCCCCCTCCAAGCGTGGGCCGGGGCCTGGCTGGGCCGTCCGGGGATGCAGGCAGAGATTCCCGTGCTTCTTTCTTAGTCACAAACCGCTGACGTGTGGCTCCGGGTTGGTGTGATGCTGATGTGACGAGTTTGTCGTGACGTGTGGCCATTTGGGGAGGCTCCCAATTGGCTCCGCGAGATGCCTGGAATCTCTTATTCCTTGTGCTTTTAAAATGGCTTCCCAGCGGCCTGCCCAGCGCGACTCACGCGTTATAATTCAACACCTCAGGGTGCACAGCCTCATGAATTATTTTGGCTTTTTTTTTGTTTTTTTTTGTAACGCTTGTGTCAAGGCATACTGTGCAAGAGCGTTGACGCAAAAACGTGACCGCCGTAGGGGTTGGGGGCTCCAGAAATGCCGCTGGTGCTTTGGTCAGGTCCCGGCTGCAGGTGCTCGTTTGCCTAAATCCATTAATTAAAATGAAAATCAGACGCTGAATATGAAGCTAAACACCCAGCGGGCAACTTCCTGTTTGTTCCCTTACTTAAATAAAGTTAACGTTTATTTATTTTTCTGCTCTTCTCTGAATGTGTTTGAATAAGCTTTTAAGGCACTTATTCTTTATATAAAATATCTGCCGGGCTCTGAAATGAGCCCTGTTTACCAGGCGAACACACCCAGTTGCTGCAGTTCCCATCTCCCCCCCTCGCTTCCCACACCAGCATACCATGTCTATAAGAAACACACTGCCTCTCCTTATTGCATGTGCAGATCATGGGAGTCGGGTGAAAGTGCCTTTTCAAGTGCGCCCCCTAGAGAATGGGCTGAGCATTTACGTCGCCTGACCATTGACCCAGTGGCGCGCTGCTCTGATTCTCGGTGGCCATTTCCTCAACTTCACCTTCGCCCTGAATTCCTGGCAAAATGGAGAGACCATGATGCACAGTCCAAGCAATGCATCCGGTAATTAATCAGCGTTGCGTGTACAGCCCTGGCGTCCCTTCACTCCTCTCAATGATGTCGTCTGACGGCAAAGAACCAGCCAGGTTCATTACTTCTACAGACACTCTTTTGCCTCCTGCCCCCCCTCTCCCCCCATGGGGGTCCTCGGAATGGGGGGGGGGGATTATGAAGCCAATTTCCATCTGTGGCCGTTTGGAACAGAGCACGTCCAACAATGTCTCGTCACGGAAAGTGTGGCCCCAGAGTCAAACTTTTCTGTTTCTCCGTCTTCCTTGCCGAGGAAATCCTTGTTCAAACACGTGGCGTTCGCGCTGGCTGAGCGGCGGCTGATCGGGTGCCATGGTAACGCAGCTTGCACGAGCTGATGTGGATTTGTACGACACGCGGCGAGCGGTCGGGGCCAAGTTTACCGGAGCGTACACTCGACTGGAGTGCGACCCCCTCCCCAACTGCTACAGAATCTGTCCCCCAGTTGACATAGGTGATTTTGTGCTCAGTGCTGAGAAGGGGGTGCCCTTTTTCTGGGATTTGCCAGCCCTTCCATATCCCCTGCGGGGGCACTGTGGAGCGGATGTGCTTTTCGCTGTGGTGGGGACCTGCACGGAGGCGATAAACCGTAACTGGTTTATTACAGGCTGGTCATGTGACTCACTAGTAATATGATGAGTGCTCTGCCCTGATTGGACAGGCCCTTTAAAAACTGCTCTTAAACTAAACGTTGCTTAACCGAAGCATGCATGGTAAGCAGAGCGACAGGCCTTGATAGTGGGGTTATGGGCCCATAGTCCACGGTGTCATTGGGGAGATAGCACACCTCATTAACCCCAACTCAAGTACTATGAGGATTCATCCGACCCCCACCGCCACTTCTGTGGATCTGTGTCCCGCAGGGAATTCGTCACTCCTAAGCGTGATCCCGGCAGGCCCGCGAGGCCCGATGTTGGGAGTTGTTCTATCCGAAAGCAGTGAGAGGCGTCTGTTTACCCCTTAGCTTTAAAAACACGGCTGCATGACTGACAAACAAACTTTACATAACAGGCCTGTCGATTATGTATGCGGATATGCAAATGAGTGTGGCGGGTTCCGGTGCGGTGTCGGGGGAACGCGGGTCGTTCTGCCATAAATTAAGCCGTTCTATTTCCCAATAATAGAAGGATCCCGGTTCATCTTAAGGGTGCCGAGCTCTCCCCCGTTTGCCCACGCCTGCCGAACCGCGTCAACTTGTGTGGGAGTGTCGTTAATGTAAAAAACAAAGATGGATACACGCTTCCCGCTGGCATACTTTCATTCACGACCCGAACCCCAAAGCCCCCTGGGTAACGCCACTCTGTAACCGGCCAGCGGTTCTCGCCATGTCGATGATGTCTTTTGTTTCTTTCTTCCTCTATTTCTGTTTTTCTTTCCTCTCTTCTAATAGGCCACCTTTTGGAGGTGAGGAGCATGTTTTATGAGGTCTTTGACAAGAATCGTGGACCTCATTGGCTGTGCCTGAAGAATCCGGTTGCTCCGCTCTGATTGGTTACCGTCAGCGTCTCACGATCCAAAAACGGCTGCTTAACTATTTTAGCTTTCGTCCCCCCCCCGATGGTATATGGTACCTTCTGAACTCGATAGCGCCGTGTTTGGGTTTTGAAGTGAGCGGAGCCAGGCCCCCATTTCTAGGGGGCGCAATGTTGGGCTTTACTCTAGGGGTATATTTAGACGCGTGGCTTGTCTGACGAAAGTGGGGTATGTTTGGGCACTCGCTTGCGACAGGCTGCCGTCAAATTCCCCATCGTTTTAGGGGGGGCTGGAGACGATGTTTTCAAAATAGCAATGGAGCACCATATTTTTGTTTTTCTGTGGTTCATATTCAAAGGTATTCAGATAGAAGCAAACATTATGTAGGTGTATTTATAGGGCTGGTTTTGGACTGTAAAGGCTCAGTTGAGATTCTGCTATAACTTGTGTCCAAATTCCAGTCCATGTCCCTCGGTCCACTTTTGTAATCTCTTGTCATCGTTTATAAGCAACCTGATCTATTTTCTGGAATATTCTGGAGACAGTGCATTGTTGAGGGATCGGGAGCTGTCTGGCACTCCTTACTTTAGTTTTTACAGATTAGGTCAGAGGTCAAGGAGACAGGCACCTCCCTCTACATGATGCTAATGCTGCGTCACATTTCAATTCATCAGTCTGAGTCGGAAATTTCGACTGAAACAGCCCCTGAAGTCGGAATTGCGACGGAAAGTCGGAGGAATCTACATAGCCTCAGAATTCAAGATGGCTGCACCTTTCATCAGCAGAAGTGAAAGCTGTAGATATATACTGTTTATTAACACTTATGTCTTACTTGTTTCTCATTAAACTGGTCCTACACAATGTACTGTCCAACCGTTATCTGTGAACATGGTGTACAGTGTTTGTATGTGCAAAATACCACGTAATGAGTTGTGACCGACTAGTATTGCTAACAGTGGCTAACAATGAACCTGGGTAGACCTGGCATTCCTGGTATTCCAACTTGCTGTACGGGAATGCGGTTAACTCAGGTGTGATGTCATTCCCAGCTCTGAATTCCGACCTCCGAGGTCAATGGAACACAGTATAAGCACCACTGTTTGTGTTTGGGTGGAGAGCAGAAATGCTCTCATCGTGTACTCCTGCCCACCAGGCAGTCACATGATGGAGGACCCTCCCCCCAGCACAAAGTGTCTTCAGCTTCTGTTGCCCGAAATCTGGCCTGCTTTGTTTCCTGTGTCATAGGCTGGCCTCTTAGACTGAAGGTGTGCAACCCCAATGCTCTTGCTCCCCACACACTGCTCCTACCGACAAGGTGGCCGCTTGGAGGTAGAGGTTAATCAGCAGGGGTGCAGCCAGTGGGAGAAGGGAAAGATTTAGTGTCCTGCCAGCCATTCTCAGAGGGAGAGCTACGCTTTTTGGAGAACAGCCAGTGGGGGGCGCCGGGGGGTTGACAGGGAGCACAAGTCAGCAGAATGGGAATGGGGAATTGAGACCATTGTCTCGAGCAGGGCGTGGCCTACCAAGTTGTCAGGCTTGTGTAAGGGAATTAACACGTAGTTGGGTTCCACCATGACCCCATAGGGACCCTTGAACTTTTATGACGCTTTTCCACTGCTACCAGGAACCGAGCCATACCCTAGCTGTACCATGAACCAATGGCTTTCCATTGCAAATACAGTATGCGTACCCAACTGTACGCCACACAACACGGCCTAGTTAGAAAGCATGACCGAACCCAGCTGGTTGCATCACCACCATATGATTGGTTGAAATGCACTGAGATACCAGTGATCTGCATCCATAAGTATGGATTATCTGAAGGAAAAAATGGCATATACAGATGCTCCTCTACTCACAAACGAGATACGTTCTGAACAGCCGTTCGCAACTTGAAATGTTCGTAAGTCGTTATCTACCATCATTTGAAGGGCATATGCAAGTACAAAGAACTAGGATGCTGGGAGTACGCACACTACGCTGCTGCGCAGCGGGAGTAGCTGCCAGAAGTCGTACTAGGCGGAACTGGAACACAGAAAAAAAAAATTCGATGTTGCGGACCGGAAACGGGAGCCCAGTGAACACAATTTGGACTCATGATGTCCACCATGTGGACAGTATAGTTTTACGTTGCAGTCGCTCTCCAAACTCAGTGATACCTTTTTTGTTTTTCAGGTGTGATTGGGCACTCTGAGAGCACAGGAAACCCACTAATGTTTCTACAGCAGTGGGTGTCAGGCTGGTATAAATGCAGAAAACACCTTTACAGTCTCCTTAATACGCACTGAAGACTTAATACGCACTGTCTCTCTGATCGGCTGGCCCAGCCACACACTTCATTGTGGGTGATTACATATCTTAACCTATAGATGGGATCGTGATCTGGACTCTCCTGGCTACTGGGTGAATTTGATGACTCCGAAGCAGAGGAAAGGCCCAAAATGTCTCATCCCACCAGATGTGAAAAGCCACTAGCTTCCTCGGGCTCCACTAGCTTTGGTGATTCTCTGCCCGGAGAGCGCAGCGTTGAGTCCTGAGCTCAGGCCGACCCTGCAGGAGATTCTCCACGGTGCAGGGATGGGAGAACCAGCTTGGATTAGAGGCGAAGGAAGAGTCCCTGACTTGAGGAGGATGAGCGAAACCCTCTTGATTTCGGGTGTCAACTGAAAACAGGGCTGATTGTAGAGAATTAGGATGGGGAGTGTATGGCGGGGGGGAGGGGGGGTAGCAGATGGGGCAGGGGTGGCGTTGGGGCAGAAACAAAGCAGATGCAGGTGGGTGATGGACAGAGGGGTCGTCGAACACAAACGCGAGCGAGACCTCGGAAAATCAGCTCTGCTGGGTGTGAAATAAGAAACATGGAATTTAAATCCATTTGCCATCGCCCTCAGTTTCCCCCCCTTGACTGGGGCGACCCGCCTGGTTACGCGGCAGACTATGCCCCCCCCCCCACCACGCAGCGAATGTGACATTCGAAGGACAGTCACGGATCAGCACCCACCCTGTCCTGTTCCAGAATCCTGCCCTGGGGTCACCCACAGGCTGACTGTGGCCAGGTCATTACATCATGATGCTGGGTGACCTTTTATATACCTGGCTGCCATGTCCCTCAAATTTTTATGAGCTCATGCTTTAAACCTGCTTATTAATCTGCATGCCTCATGGTGGGGGCTTGGGGCGTGGTGGATCTTTCGATCGTCAGTCCAGGTGTTCTCTGTGTTACTAAAGATGTCCTCGGCAGGGTGGAGGGCACTGTGATCCGTGCTCACAGTCCTGCAATGCGGTCCCTGTGCCCCCAGCCGGGTGGTGTTCCTGCCGCGTGGTCCCCCTTGTTGCACGGCCCACAAGTGCACGATCACGCCCCTCCGCAGTGTCAGTGAGATGGAGCCAGCAAGGGGAGGGGCTGCCTGCCATTCTTGGAAGTTAATTAAGAGCGGGGGTGACCACGTAGCCCATGCTGTCGCCTGGACACGGCATCTGCGTGCTTTAGCCACGTTAGCGGAGGAAGATAAGAGGCTTGCCGGTCGGATCTGAATTCCCTGCTGCAGCTGGTCGGTATTTGATGTGGAAATGCTGATTTTGTCTAGCAGTAAGACCCCCCCCCATTGCCTTCCTGTGGTTCCTCATGCTCTGGCGACCCGGCGAGTTTGAATCTTCCCTGGCTCCAGGTCGATATGGCCGTCGCAGAAAGAAGCGGCATAAACGGCGGGATAATGAGTGGGAATGGGATAATGGTGGTGTCCTGCCATCTAATGTGCCGTGTCGGCATGTTCTGGGCTCAGACTCTGCCATTCTGGGAATATAGACCTATGATCCCGGGTCCACAGCTGCTGCCTCCTAGTGCCCAGCAGATGATTCTGGGCTTAAGTCCCGGGCCTTCCCTCTCACCTAGCTCCTTCTCTAAATCTCACCTGGAAACCCCCCCCCCCCAGAATCAGCCTGTCAACACCCCCCCTCTCTCACCAACCCCGGGGGGTAGGCACACACGTGCGACTCTCCCCACCTGAGGCACTGAAGCATAACCCCTGACCAGCTGCTACGTCTGTGCATTTCATGCCGGCTTGCACCCCACCCCCTCTGCTCTCCCACACCCTCTCGCCTGGCGACCTGTGTGTGGCAGCCTTCCTTGTGAGTCGTCCCTAACTCTGTTGCGCTCTGATTGGCCGGCGCGCCGCTGTCCCGGCAGTAATTACGGGCCAGATGCCGGCCTCGTTATAATAGCCCCTTTATGGGTCTTCGGTTCCGCATGACTGATGTTGTGTGAGTCGCTGGGACTTCCGGCCCGTCCAAAGAAGGCCAGCTTTACGACCTTCCCATCAGTTAAGGTTTTGAGCTCTCCTATGTCGAGGGGGTGACGTTTTAACAGAATTAATCAGGGCAGAGTATGGCAGCCGACAGAATCTCTTGCCCCAAAGGGGCATGTTATTGGTTCCCGGTGATCTTCCCCAGGCAGGTAAACTGTGTCGTTTACACCCCTTAAAGGGTGAGGAAATCAGCATACTCGAGTTAGCTTTCATACCTGTATCCCATTTCAGGCTTAGAGGCGCGACCTCGTGAAGGCCCGGGTTCGAGTACATTGACCTGGGAGCTCGGGCGTGGGTTCGATGGGCCGGGAAGTTTGCGAGGACGCCAACCCAGAAATGGCCTAGGCGTGGTCAGCAGGTCATCCATCATCATCATCATTATCATCATCATCATCATCATCACTATCATCATCATTATCATCATCATCATCACTATCATCATCATCATCATCATGACTATCATCATCATCATCATCATTATCATCATCATCATCGTTATCATCACTATCATCATCATCATTATCATCATCATTATCATCATGACTATCATCATCATTATCATCATTATCATCATCATCATCATCACTATCATCATCATCATTATCATCATGACTATCATTATCATCATCATCATCGTTATCATCACTATCATCATCATCATTATCATCATCATTATCATCATGACTATCAT
>JAODKC010000053.1:3876461-3889521 GCA_026777985.1 Mormyrops attenuatus | reverse complement strand
TATAATTGTTGACTCTGACCTGTTGGGAATCCTTTTCATAATCTTTGACCTAGACCTATAGGTTCTCCTTGCTGTAACTGTTGACTCTGATCTGTTGGTTCTCTATCTGTAATCGTTGACTCTGATTTTGGGTATCCTAGCTGTAATCACTGACCAAAAGCTGTTGTTTCTCTTTGCTATAATTGTTGACTCACACCTGTTGGTTGTCATTGACCATCACCTGTCAGTTCTCCTTGCTGTGATTATTGACCAGCACCTGTCAGTTATCCTTGCTGTAATCGTTGACTTGGACCTGCCCATCTTGCTTCAGATTAGGAAACATCCAGCAGTAGAGAGTCTGGGTGGAATCTTGGGCTTTTAGATGGATTTTTCTGCCTTTCGTACTTAATTTATGGCACATACTGTACACACAGTTTTACAAACAAATGTGGGATGTACTTTTAAGAAGCAACTCAAATTACTGTGTTTCATATGTTTTCCAGCATAAAATGGGTGAGAAAGTAAACGTTTTTCATGTTTTAGTAAAGGGACGTGAACATGACTGTCAGTCTTATTGTTTGATTGGTGAGTGCTGACCATGTGACCCTGCTGCTGAGTGGGGCAGCTCCCTTCTCCAGTGGCCCCCAGCCTGATGTTGAGTGTCTGATGTGCAGAGCATCTCAATAGACCTCAGAGGGGAGGTTGGATTGAATTAGCGATGATGTGATTTCAGCTGGAGTCTGTCCGATAACCTGCCTATTCGTTGCCACCTTCTTGGAAAATCAACCTTTTGTCCGATGTGGCAGGTTAAGTTGTAAAGAATATCAATGAACTCAAGCTGTAGCTTTAAAAATGCATGCCAGACAAAAGGGCTCTGAGCCGGTAGGTCTGGCTGGTGCATTTAATGTACATTTTCATTAGAAAGGAACACTTTTTATTACTTTTGTTGACTCGAATACACATGTATTTTTTAGTATTTTTCTTGTTATTGGGGATTGAAAACAAAGGTGACAATGCATCACATTTCTCCATCAGTGTTAAAACACAAAAAGCAGAGTTGTGTTGGACAGAATTGGATTTTTCATCACCCGTTCAACTGAACGTTTGTCCACATGTGTGAGGGGATGCTGGGAATTAAGTGTATGGAGAGCTGTTCACGTTCGACTGCTTGTGTTACAGTACACAACTGGAGAATCACTGCACTGTACACCTGTTATTGTACACAGTTGGAGAGTCACTGCACTGCACCCCTGTCATTGTAGACAACTGGAGAGTCACTGCATTTTGCACCTGTTACTATACACAGCCAGAGAGTCACTGCACCGTGCGTGTGTTATTGCCACTGTGGAGTCTTAAATCCCTAGGCAACATTACGGATGGCTACGTGTGCATTGAATAGGAATGAAAGAAGTAATCAAATGAGAGTCGGACTGCAGAAAGATGATCTTAGAGTTGGCTGTGTTTTCCCTTTTTACTTTTTAATTACTATTAATTATTTCTAGAGCTGGATAAATTAATATTACAAGTGGTCTTTTTTGTAAATAAACTATTCGATACTAAGTAATCAGAGGCATGTAAATGCAAACATTACAGCAGGAAAGGCCTATATATGCACATAGCCAAACTGCAGGCTGTGTTTCCCCATGTGAATAGCTGAATAATCAGCCAAGCAAATGAATATGCCAGATCTGTATATCCATCCCTAAGAATGCATAGCTGGTTTTGATAGCCGTATGTGGCTATATGCAAAGGCATCTGGTCATCGAAACTGCAGAGGGCGCTGCAGACCTGTTACTTTATCTAACCGGTATCTGGTCTGTGATCGTGTTTTTTTTCCCTATTGATAATTGAACTCTGCTGAGTTTTGTCCCCTGTCCCCTTTTGACAAAATACATTGAGAGGCACTGTGATCCCCCCCCACCATGCTACAGTAAGAGCGGTTTTGCGTGGATTACGGCCAGGTTACGACACTCATCCGGCACTTCAAAGGACGCCCTAAACAAACTACAGAGCGCATGGGCGGTGCTCGTGTGTAATTACAGCACAGCTCATTAATATCTGCATGCGATTAGTGCTAGGACACAGAGTGCTTCATTGTGACTTTTTTTTTTTATTGCTTTTGTTTCCCGCCAAAAGCACTGGGAAACCCAAATGCATTGAGCTGGTCCAGATTTACATGCAGTCTTTCCAGTCCTCTTGATTTTCCACGACAGGATGATTAGCAACGCAGCCCAGTGACAGAGCCATCCATACTGGCTGTTGTCTGATTTTTTGGTCTCCTTATCTATGTGATGAAGCGTGACATGGTATAAACTGCATGCGAGCGTGTTGGTGGGCGTGTCCGAGAAAGTGGCGGGGCTGTTTACCCCTCTGTGGGCAATCGTGATCTGCTTTGCAAACGAACTTTGTAATTGATGTCATCTGAGACATTGCCTCCTTGTTTGGTCTCTTGGAGTCGTGGCCGATTTTTGGCATGACAGTTCCGGCCTTGCTACATCCCTGCTCCCTCCCGCACCCTCACACGTGCCGACACATACTCTGCTGGCCAAAACAAACCCAGGCACTACCGTGGCACCAAAGCTTGCCCTCCCTGTGATGCACTATGTGACCTCATATCTAAGTTCCCTACCTCCACCTATAGATGGGACTTATTTCGTGGCTAAAGGCTCGCTGATCTCCGCTGCGGCCCAGTACGCGAGCGGCGGCTCTTTTTGTTTGAAATGGACGAGTGGGTGTTAAGTATGATGGTGGGGAAGAAAAATAAAATAAAGGCCCAAGAGCGTGGCGGCAGTGGAGTCTGTTACTGTATCTGGCACCCACATTGTCTGCGACTTAAAATCCTTGCAGAGCGTATTATTCTGAGAACAGCAGCACTTTCTGGATCCCTCTTCTTTGTGAGCGTGATGAAAGTGAAACGCTATCGTTTGAGTGGTTCTTCTGGGAACACGCGGGCTGGCCCGCTTCTTGTTTAAGGCCCTGTGATGGGCCTGAATGGTAAATCGTTTTATTTCCATGATGGACGGACGGCGGCTTAAACACCGGCGCGGCCGTGGCCCTGGCTCGAGTGGGCCCTTTGATGTGGTGAAGTAGCAAGCAGATTGGTGGCGCCATTCAGGTTTCACAGAGATCAGGCTGGTCGGCTCTGACGTGTCCTTCGAGCAAGCCTGTGGCCGCGGCACCGACCCGAGTCTCTGCAGCAGAGGTCGTCCTGCCAGATCAGATAGGAATGAGCGCGCTGTCGTATTCATACACGGAATGCATTACAGAGAGGGTTGGCTTTGCCATATCTATTTTAGGCACAACTAAACCTCAAGGACTGTGTCACCACAAGGTCCCGCCGAAGGACGGTTATAAGGGGGGTGGGTGGGGGCTATGTAGGCGGGTATGTCGCATGATTTTTCACGGAAAAGGTCACGCTTCCCGGCAGCTGGAAGTTTACGTAACGGTTTGCTTGGTTAATTTCCTGCTCGTTTTACTGGCACTGATGTCAGATAGGTGACAGGTTTCACAGAGATAACATGTCAATTTATGCTTTACTAAGTACACATAAATTAGGAAATGGAAACGGGTATATGTGCCGATTATATGGTTTCAGTCTTTGTTTTCGGTGAAATGGTCTGCCTCGGTCGGGAAATGAAAGGCCTGAGGCCAAGTCGAGCCTTTTTCAGCAATTAAACGCCTTTCCCTAATTAGCAAAATATACAGTTTAGACTCTACGGGAGGTTTGTCATTTTGCCTAGGCGTGCTGTGCCCCGGAGTCAGTTAACCGCTCCGATTGGCCTGCCAGATCACATGACCACGGAGCGAGCTTTAATGAGACCTCGCTGTGTCGCAGGCAGCCTTTTGCATCCGTTTACCTGCCAGGTGCTGCTACAATATCCCAGGTTTAGAGATTCGTGTTTTAATCTCCAGGACCACTCCTACTGGCTATTAATCTCCAGAACCACTCCTATTGGCTGTTAATCTCCAGGATCACTCCTATTGGCTGTTAATCTCCAGGATCACTCCCATTGGCTGTTAAGGATGCTAAGTCAGGTTGGAGTAGAGAAGCCGCAGGGGTGTGACAGGAAAGAGATATGGGCCTTTGAGTGTGGATCAGAGGAGTTGGTGATAAACCGCCGACCCATGAGCCAGGCCGTGCCCTACCCTTCCGAGTTTACGCCCCACTTAGGGGACTGATCTGAGGATTTTAATCTTCAGCCTTACCTCTGGGTCAACGCTTGTCCCTGAATTTGCACAAAAAATAAAGTCGGCCTTGCCCTAATTTATAGGAAATCAAATCACATCAGATTTGGTCGAGCGCCACCTTTTATAACTCCCCTCCCCCGAACTCCCCATGGCCAAAAAAAAAGACTTAACGACCCATGAAACATTTCCGGAATCGCATTAAGCCGCTCAAATGGTTTTTTTGCCTGTGCTGTCGCTAATTTGTGTAATTGTTAAGTACTGGTAGCGTTAAACGGTTATTGTGTTTGTCATTTGTCTTGAGCGAGTGACGCCGTTGTCCTGTTACATTTCCGTCCCAAAACTGCACCGACAATTGTGTCGAAGACAACAGTAAATAGCTGTTAAATACCCCGAGCGGAGTGGCTTTGCGGTGCCGCTCTGCCTGTTTGCCTATTTGTATGTTCTGGCCGGTGCCGCCTGGCAGCCTCCCATAAATCCAGTCAAACAAGCGGAGAGGCACGGCTTTACCGGGGAAAATGTAAATAAAAACCTGCAGTGAGTCATGGAGCCCCCCTCCCCGTGGAAGGGGCGTAGTGCCGTACGCCTGGTTTGAGGTGCGGAGAGCAGAGACAGGGATATGAAAGCAGCACTAAACTCAGAATCACACTTTATATTTCCTTTCTGTAGTCGTTCGCATTATTTGGGTTAATCGATTATATGGATCCGCTTTACTTCTTGCATGTAGTTACACGCTATTCGCTGTTAAAAGCAGAAGTGTTTGCTTTGCACAGCTAAGCATTAGAAGGCAGCCGGTCTCGCCCAGGGACATATTACAAGATTAAACGGGGGTCCAAGGTGTTCCCATTAATCAGAATTACTCGCGCTATATCTCAAATGCATGTTTTATATTTACATTTAACCATGCCGCAAGTGCAAGCGGCTTACAAAAATTGATCAAAAGGCTGGTTTTTATCTTTCGACTGCAAATTGCTACGCCGTCATTAGGTATTAAAATATATGTTTTGTATGTGTTGGAACGTCCTAAGAGCGCTATTCATGTCTCCAATATTTGACAATTATACGACGGCATGAGAGCTTTTTTTTTTTTGTTGTAATAATGTTTCTTCAGCGATGTTAATCTGCAATACGCGGTATCATCGTGTTAATTAATTAGATTATTAGATCCCCCCCTTCACCATTATTTAATTTGCTTGCTTTAATCCACCCTTACGTCTGTGCTAACGGGATTGATTGCGGTCCCATGGAAGTGGACGCATAAAAGTTTATGAAGTCGTGCGTGTTACTTTGCCGAGGATATCTTCAGGAAATTACAACCATCGACTTTAACGAGCTCATTACTGATCACTCTGAGTGCTGTCGGAAAAGGTCTCATATGTGGGGGAGAAGCGTCCCTTTCCATTGCGCCATCCCCCTTTTATTTCCCGGACGGACGAGACCGACCTGCTTTGTTTAACTGACAAGACAATTAAAGAGTGCTGTCGGTATAAAGTGGGTGTGGGACGGGGATTGTCGGGGCATTTAGACACTACACGGGGGATGAACAGTCACGAATCTCCGGACATTGATTGAAAACGGACGCATTTTCCCTGGAGCATATACTGTCCTGGCGTAGCTTTTGCGCATCATATGTGGCTTTATTACAGGGATTATAATAAAACCCCAGCATTTTGTAAATACGGCTGTTAAACAACCCGGAGTATAAGGCTAGGTTTGTTACCACCGCTTTTTGTTCATATTCGGCACCCAAGCAAAAATATATATAGCGGAACGAAATTAGGGGAGCTGTGTTAAACGTTCCCGTATTAGTGATTTACCGATTACGAGGTCAGTTTGATATGATCTTTTTACGGGCTTTTCGTGATGGAGACCCGTAAAAAGTTGGAGCTGTGATCGCCGTAAAAGCAGGACATGGTGTTAGACAGACTGGCGAAGATGACAGGGATCAGCAGCCTTTTAGGACATAAAGTATGCCTTTCGGATAGAAAGTCTGTCTTTGCGTCTCCCTTCGTCTGTACTCGAGTTTAAAATGGTCGGGCATCGGTCCGCATTATAATATAAAAGGTAGGCCTATTATTTAAAAACGCTGGCAAGGGGATTAGAAACCGCGGATCTCGCGGCGTCTCTTTTCATTTTGCTTAATAACTCCACCTCCTGACACTCTTTGAAAGTCGTTTAACTAACCGGCGTTCATTAATTAGACCGAGTCTTGGCAGGCAAATAATCCCGCTGAGTTTGGGAGGCAGGATGGCGGAAAGAAAAACCGGCAAATGTTTATACATCGCTCAGAAATGAAGCCTGTGTTCATACGTGACCCTCACAGAAAGTATTAGACAAAGTAAGTAATGCACCGAGTATGGGAAAGTATAATTAAAGCATTAATTAAATAAACGGAGAGGCATAACAAATACACTCTTTACAGGTCTGTGTTAATTGCTTAAAACGCTGTATGGCAGTCTGTGTATAGTTAAGAGCTGCTGTTTACATTGTGAATTATTTTTCATTTTTGACATTGTACCTTAAATACGTTAACGATGCGGGCAAATCATTAATCCCCCACTCTTAATTTTATTTCACATTTGGAGTTTTGAAGTTAGTTATGAGGATAGTATATTTAGATTTTTTTCCCTTGTATAAAGTAGGTATTGCTAGCTGTAGTGATTTTGTTTTCGCTTAGGTAACTTCACCCAAAGGTCCACCGAGGATTGGATCCAGGATGTGTTCGGATGGCCGAGATCGGATCTCATTCTCTGAACTTTCCCAGTCGGATATATGCTTACTCATAGGTGGATGTGTAAATGACGATCGTGGGAAGTTTAAGCACACAAAAATGCTCTGAGGACAGAATGAAAAATGATTGGTTGAAAGAAATAACCAATCAGATTGTAGAGGAGGTGGCACCAAGAGATCTGATTGGTTGGTCTGTCATCTGACCAAGATCTGATTGCTTTAGAGAGGTAATGAATCAGTTTTCATTCTGCCCTCAGAACATTTTTTTGTAAGTAAAACTCCCATGGGCTTAAATGATGCCCTGTTTCCTCTGTGGTGAATGAGCTTTACCATAGTCATCATGGCATACCCCATTGCCATGGCGTCTCTGGTACCCACTTCCCCGCCCCCTGCCACCGTGTGCCCATACCTACTCATTCCGTCTCTGCCCCAATGTGATTGGTGCCCACGGTCATCAAATATTGCAAGCTTGGTTTCCATCTGTCTGACCGTTAGTTTTGCCCCCCCCGCCCCGCCGGATGGCGTTTCTTCCTCAAATCGTTTATTCCTGCCTCATTCTGCCGCGTCCCCGATGGCTCTGCTGAGCCTCATTGGTTTTCTGCAGTCACCCCCCCCCCACCCCCATCTTATTTTTCCTTGAATATCAAATACTTTGTGGGAAACCTTTTGCCGATTTCACGCTACACCAGAAAGACAATATGGTGGCAGTTTCTGAGGGTGTGGGGGGATTACCCAAGGGGGGTGGGGAATGTCGTCCAGCCAATTCAATGTCTTTATGGCCTCCCAGCTATACACATGAATATAATGACAATCAAAATTACCACCCACACACACACACATGCAGCACCAGACCATTATGAAACACCCTGTCCCTTCAGCGTCTGGAACCTTCCAGGAATAGGTGCTTCTTGCAGGCGTGTATGGTCGATGTGTATGATTTGTGGCTTTGCTCTCGAACCAGGGGCTTCAGTAGTGCTGAAAAACTGGAGGCAGACATGAAATAATGGCCGCGCGGGACGGAGCTGTAATTATGCCACAATTAAGCTGTGTGTGCAATGCTCCGGCGTGCGTAAACCCCAGGAGCCACATGCGTTGCCTGATGTCTCTGTCACTGTATACTGTTTTCATACAATGGCAGGTATTAGTGCGTTTGTTTGCTAGGAGGAACTCTTTGAGGAGGAGCTGGTCTGGATCGAGCTCCTGCCTACCAGCACAGTTCCACCTCTGGACAGGGTTGCAGTGGAATTAGCATGTAGCACTACGTCTGATTAGTGGAAGATGGGTCCAACCCCTCTCTCATGGACAATACTGGCTATGTTATTTCCGCCAAGGGAGATAGAAGCCGCACTTGCGACTCAGTCTCAATGGATGCGTTGACTTGACACTTCTAAGAAGTCTCGTTCAGTTCCCCGTGCCTTCCTTCCTTCGTCTTAATACGTCATGAGCCGTGTCACAGTCAGCCCCACAGGAGGACAAAGTGGGCCAGCCAACCCTGCAGAAGGTTTGAGTCAGCCAGCCAATCCTGCGGGAGGATGGAGCCAGCCAGCCAATCCTGTGGGAGGTCAGAGTTGGCCAGCCAGTCCTGTGGGAGGTCAGAGCTGGCCAGCCAATCCCACGGGAGGTTGTAGCCAGCCTCACACCCACTTAGAAACTTGTTACACAGGAATTCTAATGAACCTGGCTGGCTCCTGATTCTCCCCCCAACATTTTGTGTATGTGATGCACTGTGGCTAACAACCTCCGGTGCAAATGAAAGCCTGTATGTAAATTTGCAAAACAAGCGACTGGCCATCGGCATCCCGCCACCAGGAAGCGGCAGTGCCTGCTAATTGGGTGACCGAGACAGTCGAAAAAACGGGAATTCCCGCCGAGATAATGATCCCGGTGTCCCCGGTATGAGCTGGCCAACGCCGAGCTCTCTGTCGGGGGGGGGGCTCAGATGGCTTTGTGTCGCCCCCGGCTTTCCCGGGGGCTGCGAACGCAGGTGTGAGTGTGCAGTGCCGCGGCTGATTAGCGTGGCCTGACCACGGATGGCAGGGCTACCCACTGGTGCCCAGCTTTTGTCTGCTTTGCTTCTGATAAAAGCTTTCAGTTTGTTTTGCGCTGTTATTTTTATCGTTATTGTTATTATTACGACCCAGATGGGTGTCCCGCGATACTGGCGGTCACGCAGAGACCATCCGCCGGGCCCCATCCGCCGTGATGAGATTTGCGGAAACCACTCACCCCCCCCCCACTGGCATCCGTACCCCTTGGCGAAATGGCCTCGCTGACCCCCGCCATTTGAAGGAGTCAAGAGAGAAGACCGACGAAACGATTTAGTGATAGTAATTGCATTTCCGGGGCTTAACCATTTCCATAAATGAGATCGCAAATTTAATCTATAATGGGACTTAGCACAAGCGTGTCAATCAGCGGCAACCTCAATCTCCTCTCCACCAGCGGGGAGCGATAGAGTTCGGGAGCAACCGGGATTATTACAAACCTCGTTCTATGCACTGACAGACCTCTTTGAAAGCTCCCTTTTAGGTGACATAATATATTCATACCCTGTATGCACTCCTTTTGGGTCCTGGGGGCTCAGCTTGGCTCTGGAGAGTGCCTGTGTTATTATTGGACCCTGAGCCAGCAGTAGTGGATCTGCCCCCCCCCCCCCCCCTTGGTTATTGTCACAATAACCACTATTATTGCGGTTTGTGCCGTATGTCAGGCCGACGATGATGTCACCCGGCACCTTCTGTCCGTATCCTGAGGTTCCCTTCCGGTGGAATGGAACACGTTTGGTGAATTAAGGGCACAGACCATATCCGTGTGAGTGAGGACCAGGCTAGGTCGTTTTAGACCATTTAGTCTGTTCCCTGTTCTCCACCGGTTGTGGGCGGGGCCGTGTGAGAATGTGCCATACAATAAAACCTGGCACTTCCACACCCACCGGGTGTTGAAAAAGGTCAGAATTGGGACACAGTCTCGCGCCAGAGGCACAAACCCATATTGCTCTCCTAAAATGTGACTCCGACTTGAAGAATTACCCCTAGAGCTGTCAAATTAAGGACAGATCCTTATTTACATATCAAAGCTCCAAATGCTGAGTTATTCCTCAGAAGTGGCGGAAGCCGGAGAGAGCGCAGGGTGGCTGCTGCAGGAACAGCGGAGGTGCGCCGGAGAGAATGTAGCTGGCCGATGCGAATCCGCGCCGCGGAGCCCGCTGTACGCAGGTGGGCGCGTAATGGCCGTGTTCCTTTTCACAGCTCTGATCATGCCAGGAGAAAAATCATGCTTTCTTCACAGGCAAAGGAAGCGCCAAGTTAATTCCTCCTTGGCCCGGAAAATTCTGATTTCTGGGTGTTTTTTTTGGATGGAACACGAGGACCCGGAAATGAAAAGTCTGTTGATTTAGTGTAGGCATCCACTGTATTCGCCTGCCTTTTTTCTAGTCCGAGGTAATGAGAATCTCCCGGGAAACCTTATTAGGGGCCTAGAGCGGCCAATTTCCAGCTGACGTTGTACTGCGATGTCACCCGGTTGCTGACTCGGCATGATAAACCCCCTTCCCCTGTGCAGGTTTTAATCTCCCAAACAGCGTCAGAAAGAGTGTCGTAAATACCAGAAGCTATCGAAGATGGGTCCTTGGTTTGTAAGGCCGTGGCTACAGTAGGCCAGCAGGTGGGTGTGATGTGGGCATGTACTTTCTTGGACTCCTTTCATGTTTAGTTGCTGCTTTTAGCATCCACTGCTTCTGGAAACCATAACCCATGGATGTGGGGGAGATGTTTGGTGTCTCGGCATGCCTGTGGAGCAAAACCGGCTGGGATAGGGCCCTGACCAGCACCGACACTCCCTCATCTCTGAATAAAAGCGAGGGGAGTCCTCCGTGTATGCAAGTTTGTGCGCGGTCCCTGGTGTCGCTTCGCACTTACAGCGATTAGCAGTAATGTTTTTACACACTCCTTTGTATCAAATAAAACGTTTAGAGAGCTCTGAGCTGTTGGAGAATCTCCGTTGAGCTGTCATCTGGGCTCTTTAATGCGTTAAGTGCGGCTGATTTTTGAAAGCTGTCATGTTTGAGTTGGGCACTCAAGCCCCATCTGCATTGGTTAGCAGAGGTTAACTTGGAGATCTTCTCCTCAAATATCAGGCACTCTTATGGCGCAAAGAGTTTGATCACGGTGCAGTCCATGCTGGGAATTGTGGTCCATATGATCACCTTGGGAACCAAGAACATTCCTTTTCATTATCTCTCTACATGTCTAAATAATGAAAGGTTGTCAGAAGTTGTTAATCTTGGAAGAAAACGCATGCATGTCTCTTTGTGCTGTTAATTATTAATTATATGTTTGTCATACATTTTTTCATGCAGATAATTTGCTTATGATGAATCATGGGATATCCCTGGGACAGATATCTAATTTCATGGTCTCATGCCTTCTCTACCCGTCTTTTGACGCAGTTCGAGTGCATGTCCTTCCGGTTGCTGTTAAGGTGTTTCTGTCCTTGCCCTGTCTGGAGGGCGTGTGTGGAGAGGTTCACGGCACTCTGAAAAACAACTAAATAATCCAAGAGTCGGGGGGGGGGGGGGATTGTGATTGTTTGCGTGTGTGTGTAATATCATTTATTATAGCAGTGTTCTTTCCCTGACTCTGGGAGTTGAGAGGAAGTAAAAACTGTCTGGACTGTTTGGGGGTCCCCGAGGACCGGTATGATAAACACTAGTATAGCTGAGCTGAGGAGTTGACTCAGCACAGATTCATACAGGCTTATTTTCTAATTTCTTCTTTTAAAAAAAAGAGATTTTAATGCTTTTCTTTATTTGGCCAGCAGGGGAGTCAGGGTCAGCGGAGTCCGTAGATTAGCTATGGATTTACATAACTGTGAAAATGCTAGCGAGCGGCTTCATACCGCCCACATAATATCTGTGCGGATCACTGTCCCCATCAGAGGCGTTTATTTTACGCCTGGGTCCATCGGAGTGTTGATCATTTTACAAGTCAGTGCGTCGGCCAGTGCGCTGGTCAGTGCCTTGGTCACTGCATCGATAAGTGTGTCGCTTAAAGCGCCATTCACTGCATCGTTGGTATCAGTGCAGTTAGCAGCAGCCGTGGTGCAATGAGCTTTAGAAGCGTCACAGTGAGCATTGGAAGGAGTGCCGAGAGCTTTGGAGGGAGTGCAGTGGGCCTTATAGGGAGGGCAGTGAGCTTTGTAAGGGGTACAGTGAGCTTTGGAATAGGTGCAGTGAGTTTTGGAGGGAGTACAGTTAGCTTCAGAGGGAGTGCAGGGAGTTTTTAAACCAGTGCAGTGAGTTTTTAAACCAGTGCGGTGAGCCTCGGAGGGAGTGCAGCGAGTGCCAGGATGGGGATACAGACGTGCTGAGGGTGCTGCATCTCTGAGCTGCCTTAGCACATCTGGAGCCCCTGTATTGTGGGCTGTTCTTGGCCCCCATCCCTCACGCCCCCAACAGTTTTTCATTAGCAGCAGAGGGACAGGATATTACTCCCATTGTGGGGGGGGGAGGCAGATGCGAGGAAGCATCGCTGGTTGGGGGGGTCACTGAGGCACGGCTCATGATAGAGTACTGGGGGTGGGGGGGGCGGCTCTCACCTGCTGGGAGGGTTCTGAATCTGTCAGGGAAACCCTGCATGTGTGCATGCCCTTGCGTCTATGTGTACATATCCCTATGTGTATGTATGCATATGTGTACACGTGTGTTTCTGTGCTGTAGGGCGCGGGGCAGCTTGTGCTGTTGCTACACAGCCCTCACGTGGGAAAACTCAAACTGCTCCATCCGCTTTTGATTTCCATTTTGTAATGGGGGGGCCCTACACAGGAAGCAGGAGTATTGGGGGGGGTTGTGTTTACCACATTGTGGAGAAACCTGTTTTTAGCTGCGTAGGTTAGCAGAGGGTAACTCGGAGATCATCTCCTCAAATGTCAGGCGCTCTTATGGCGGACATTTTTCAGGTCCCTACAGTATAAACCTCAGTTTTATGATCTATTCCTTTATCTGTGACTGCATTCAAAAAATGAAAAATTTGGCATTTTTTGGTTACTTATGGTTAAGGTTAGGGCTGGATAGGGGTTAAGGTCGTCATATCTATGGTTAAGGTTAGGGCTGGATAGGGGTTAAGGTCGTCATATCTATGGTTAAGGTTAGGGCTGGATAGGGGTTAAG
>JAODKC010000053.1:3860359-3876361 GCA_026777985.1 Mormyrops attenuatus | reverse complement strand
GTCGTCATATCTATGGTTAAGGTTATGCCCATAGACAAGAATGGACGGGTTCGATCACCCTGTTCACCGTCTATGACTGACAGAACCACACCACAGCATGCCGCGGTGTCAAACCCACTTCCCAGCAGGCTTTGCTCCAGCACTGAACCTCAAGGAGAGTCTGGTGTCCAACCGGCACGTCATTGGTTGACATGGGGGGGGGGGGTGCTTTCTTCTGGGTGAGTTTTACTGCTTGCTGAGAAGTTAGATGACCTTCTTGTGATAAAGGAGGTAAAGCCGACAACATGAATGACCCATCCCACCCCCCCCCCCATCATGGCCAGGGCACACAGAATTATTACACTTATCAGACAGGGTTGGGGCTTTCGGATGAAATATTTTTTGTTTTAATTTTGTGAACGATTACACTTATTGAATTACAGTTCAATTTAATTAAATGGCTTTTATGATGTAATTTTTTTGTGTGCAGGGAAGATGGGCCGGGTATTAAAAATGTGATTGAATGATTAATTTTGTTCGTAATTGTGCTGGATAATGGGCTCCTGTACCAAGGCCCTGGGGATGTGGGGGACAAAATCCCTCCATCGCTTTATGACACATCATCGTCATTGTTGAACCCCTTTCCTGGTTATTAGTTGTCTGTTTATACTGTTTTATGGAATTCATTTTCGGCTATGCATCTCAATGTTGCTAGGGTTTAGCATTTAGCTGACCTGTAGCATCTTACCATTCACACATCTGGAAGCTTCTGCTGGAAAGTTAAGCTCCTTGGTTAAATGTACAACAATAGGCCCATCCTTAATCTTCAGGTTATACACTGTATGGACAAAAGTATTGGCACACACCTCTTAATCATTGAATTTAGGTGTTCCATTCAGACCCTTTGCCACAGGTGGATAAAATCAAGCACCTAGCTATGCAGTCAGGTTTGCAAACACTTGTGATAGAATGGGTCATTCTGAAGAGCTCAGTGAATTCAAGCATGGTACTGTCATAGGATGCCACCTTTGCAATAAGTCAGTTTGTGAAATTTTCTCCCTGCTCGATATTCCACAGTCAAATGTAAATGGTTTTATTGCAAAGTGAAAGCGTTTAGGAAGAACCGAAACTCAGACCGCGTAAAGTAACAGCGGGGTCGCCGAGTGCTGAGGCGCATAGTGCGTAAAAGTCGCCAAAGCTCTGTTGACTCAGTAACTGCAGAGTTCCAAACTTCCTCTGGCATTAACTCCAGCACAAAAACTGTGTTCCGGGAGCTTCATGGAATGGGCTTCCAGGGCCGAGCAGCTGCATGCAAGCCTCACATCACCAAGCGCAATACCAGGCGTCGGATGGAGTGGTGTAAAGCACGCCACCACTGGAAACGTGTTCTGTCGAGTGATGAATCACGCTTCTCTGACTGGCAGTCTGATGGGTGAGTCTGGATTTGGCAGATGCCAGGAGAACATTATCTGTCTGACTGCATTGTGCCAACTGTAAAGTTTGGGGTTGTTTTTCAGAGGTTGGGCTAGGCCCATTAGTTCCAGTGAAGGCAACTCTTAATGCGTTGGCATTCCAAGACATTCCATCCACTTTCTGGAACTGCTGAATCCCAACTGGGATTGTGGGGCGGACCGGAGCCTATCCAAGACATATTGGAAAATTCTATACTTACAACTTTGTGGGAACAGTTTCTGTTACAGCATGTTACCGCATGACTGTGCCTCAGTGCACAAAGCAAGGTCCATACAGACATGGCTGGGTGAGTTTGGTGTGGAACAACTTGACTGGCTGCACAGAGTC
The DNA here is from genome assembly GCA_026777985.1 of Mormyrops attenuatus. NCBI lineage: Eukaryota > Metazoa > Chordata > Actinopteri > Osteoglossiformes > Mormyridae > Mormyrops > Mormyrops attenuatus. The sequence goes on along the minus strand of JAODKC010000053.1, from coordinate 3,874,582 downwards.
CTGACCTCAACTCCCTTTGGGATGAACTAGAATGGAGATTTTGAGCCAGGCCTTCACGTGCAACATCAGTGCCTGACCTCACAAATGATCTTCTGGATGAATGAGAAAAAATTCCCACTGCCACACTCCAAAACCATGTGGAAAGCCTTCCCAGAAGAGTGGCAGCTGTCATAGCTACAAAGAAGGGACCAGCTCCATATTGATGTCTATAGATTTAGAATGGGATATCATAAAGGTTTGTATATGTATAATGGCCTGGTGTCTCAAGACTTATGTCCATATAGTGTAGGTTTGTGTCCTTAACCACCCCCTCTACAGTACATACCTCCAGCAATCCCATAATCCTCTTTCAGTAACATTACTCCCTCCTACAGTGACATTATTTCCTACTTCAGTAACATTATTTCCTCCTACAGTGACATTACTCCCTCCTACAGTAACATTACTCCCCCTACAGTTACATACTGCCAACCTTTCATACTTGATTAAAGGAAATATTATGCAGCATCAGTGTGGGCTGATTTAATGCACTACAGCCGGTCCCCTGGCTCCCCTGCCCCCCTTCCAATGGATCACAGTTGTCATGACGCTGCAGGAGGTCATGTGACTTGTCACCGCATATTAGCAAGCGATGATTAAGCGTTTACTGCATGTAGCCGTTTGACCCAGCAGTTACCTCGCAGAACGGTTAGCACTTCTAAGGAGAGGAAGTCTGTGTTTGCCTCAGAGGAGCTGGATATGGGTGGAATGGTGGAGCTACACCTGTGTTTATAGTGTTCAGTGTGACTGGTGCTGGCTGTAACGCAGGGAGTCTGGGTCCTAATCCATCATTGGAGCTGACAGCATGAGTGTCTCACAGAGCGGCCTTCTGGACTGGAAACGCACTGTCAGACGCGGCGCGTTGCTCTGCTGAAGCCTGTGGTTATTCTTTATTTACGCTGCGTTTGCTGGTACTTACATTTCCCCTGCGTAGGGACAAGCGCCTCACCGAAGTGATCACAGTGTCCTTCTAAGATACAACAGGCGTCCCTCAGCTGGGATTTGACTTAGCAGCCTTCTGGCTTCTCCTGGCCGCGATGGCGCTGGGACGGGATGAAGGGGGCCCCTCCCCCTCCTGCGAGATGACCTTCGGTTTTCATGCTCGAAAACGAAAAAAAAATGGATGTACAAACGAGAGATTTAACATCTGTCAGGCAGCGTCATGTCCGTGTCGCCTTCCCGGCGCTGGCCGTTCAGAATTCAGGAGAAAATGGCCGCCTCAAGTATCTGGGGTTTGTGTCGTGTGACTGTATGGCTCCGTACCCGCAAGAAACTGCCGTGATCTCCATAGTCGTGCAGGTTTATGTGTGTACCTGTCGTGTTTTGTGTGCTGCTGTGTGTAGCTATGTCTGACAGCTTCCCGTGTGGGGGGAGGGGGGGCTTGCTGTTTCTGTTTACTTTGTTGGCTCATGTGGGACTTAGCAGAGAGTGCTAATGCTAACACACCTGCCCCAAACATTGGTTGCAGAGAACCACCCCGCTCCCCCGTGGCACCGAGGCTGCCTGTGCATTCGTTGCCGACCTTCTAGTCGTGCGTCTTTGGTGCCCGTCTTCACTTGGGCTGCGGGTGCACTGTGGTGCCCATGTCTTGCGTACTTTCCTGGGAAATCGAGAACTTTGGGGCCACTACTCCATCCCATGGCGCTGCTGCTTGCGGCCAGTAGTGGACGCCCACATCATTGCAGAAGACACTGATCTCATGCGGCAAATGCATCCTCCATGACGTGTGCTCAGATATATTCGTTGTGTCGGCTTTGTAGTTAATTTGCGAATGGCGGCCTTGCTAGGCATGTCAGATGCTAATTCACGGGGAGAGGTCTGCAAACAGGCGCCCGTTAGCCAGATGACGAATCCCTCCAACGGCCCTGGACACCAGTTGATCATGCAAATCCTGTTAACTTTTTTTTTTTCCTTTTTGCACCATTGTCTGAAGAGGTGTTACAGAGCCATTTGTGGAGAAATGTTTGTTCTCTCAATGCGCCTGTCATTAGCCAAGCCTTGGCTGAGAAGCTAAATTGTTCTGTTGTTTGGGAAAAAGTTTCTTTTTTGTCACTCTCGCCGGATGATTCACAAGACCCTTCACGACGCCCCTTTAGTGCTGTAAATTTAGCGCCATAGCTGTCAGGAAGGGTGCGCTTTTATATGTGTATTTTTATTATCTTTATTTATTTTCGGAAGTCGCCTTCGCCAAACTTTGCCACAGGTGTCACTAGCGAGCCGAGCGGTATTCGGGGCTGGGGGGGTGGTGGTGGAGGGGGCTGCGGGACTGTGTGGCGCCTCGTCGGCCGAAGCCGCCAAATGTGCCTCATCTGAGGAGCCAGGAAGCGACCGGGGGGTCACTGCGGGGGCCCGGTCTGACTCACCGTTTCCCAGAATTCCTCATTCCCACTCACAAATGGGACTCTGTCTTCTCATCGAAATGTGGCTGCTCTCATTTTCACCCCTATGTCCGCTGTCTGTGTGAATGACAGATAACATTTCCGTCTGCACCACCAAACCCCCTTAGTGACAGAGTCCACCCTCAGCAGGAATCGGTGCTCTGTTTACGTGTGTGTGTGTGAGAGAGACAAATGTGTGTGAGTGTGGGGGAGGGGGGCAGTCCCCCCCTGCTAATCTATGTAGCAGTCAGCATTTGCTTCAAAAGGTGCTTTTCGTGAATAATGCCCGCAAACCCCATTCTGCTTGGTCTGGGCTCTTGGCGCTGGTCACGAGTCCCAGCCTCGATTTTGGAAAGGCCTAGGGGTGTCAGATGCGGCAGGCCTGCTTCACTCGCTTCAGAATTTCTGAATTACAGCTGTCCTACAGGGGGCACTATTGGAACTCCCCCCACTTTTGTTGGGAGGAGAAGACAGTGCAGCGTCATTCCGCGGTCATCCATTATTCACAGTGTGGGGCCCCTGCCTTATCCATGTTTATAAATCTCTGCGTGGCGCGGTGAATGTAATCAGCCGGCTCGCAGAGGACATGAGCTGGCGCCACCGCTCCGTCACCCCGTCAACGGCGCCTGCCGCACATGCCAGACCTGCGCCAACTTGCTGGCTTTCGCTGGACTTGCCCTGGCCTGTAGCCTGCCTCCAGGCTCCACTGCACCCCCTGCTGGCCACAAAGGGGTTTGCATGTATTCATCTCATTGCATTTGATTGTCCGGCAGCTACACCGGGACTCTCGACATGGACGTTGAGTCACACTTCATGCAGGTTAAGTGAGTTTCTCGAGTGGATCTGAGTAACGTCCCCTTTTTCACGGATGTGAATGTGGCTGCTCTCGTTCAAAGCCACGTCTGGTACAGGGAGGAAGTATGTGAAGACTCAGCCATGTATCTCATCTCTCTCAGGTTGTAATTGGTCTTTTCCTCCCAGTCAGCCATTTTTCACACGGCACGTGTAAATACCAGCAATTTTCTGTGAGTTTTTTCCCTTTTTCCTTTTTTCCCGTGTTTGGAGGTCAAACACGGGCTTGCTTTCTGCTGCATCCATGCTGTGATTTAATTAACAGATCATGTTTACCATTTACTGGGGTCACACGCGTCGGTCGCTGTTAATCGGGTCATTTGGGAGTCTTACGGCTTGTTTCAGTGAAAGAGAGACCATTGAGCCAGTAAACACCTGCCGTGGATTGGCTAAATTGTGCTGTATCATTTAGGGAACTGGATTTTTAACCATTAGGATATGAGCCTCAGTTCTTGCTGGCCGTGCCATTGTTGCTCACCTGTATCCCTGCAAACAGTTCAGAAATGGACCCTAAGAAACAGTAATTCTAAGATACCTTTTGATCCACAGATGAAGTAGGAGATAGATATCTGTATCAATTTATAAATTTGCCTGAATAATAAATTGTATTTCCAGGCAAAACAGATAAAACGTACTAACCACGTCTTCCTCCGCATCACCTTCACTCAGGGAGACTTAATCAAAAACCATTTGTCGGATTTATCGTCCCCAACACGGTGCTGTTTGCTTAAACACTTGCAGGTGTCTCTCTACGTGCTCGTCTGACGGTACGGCCTAGGGGGGCGCTGGCGATCTCTCTCCTGGCCATGAAGCTTCCCCGGGGTCCAATCTGTGGTCTGGCGTGCGCGTGTGCTCCACCCAGGAGGACGGGACTGCATCGCTGTTTGCGCCGGTCACCAGTACCGTCTGTGAGGTGTGCGATTACAGCACCACCCACCTCCCTCCGCACTTATTCAGCTCCGTTTAATATTTTGGAACAGACCCCACAACGTTACATGTAACACCGGTTTTGGTGCAAATTGCTCGCGTTCCCTGTGAGGCCGGAATGGTCCCGTTGACTCAGAGATGGCTTCCGTGGTGACGGTCTGGACTCTCTCTTTTCTCCTTTTTTTTATCTCTGCAGCTTCCTTCCTTGATCATGACCATCCTTTGTCTCCCCAGACTGGCTGGGCTGGTATCACATGCTATGGCGAAGGGGGGCACGCCACGCCACGACAAACAAATCACCTCGTAACTTCGACTCTCCGACTCCAGCCCCTTAACCTCTCCTGTCACAGTCAGAACCCAGAATTAGCCCCCCAAGCCCCCCTGCCACGAAAACTGGCACACGATCATGAGCCAGCTAGGTGGGCATCCAAGGCGAAGGAGGAGGCTGGGAGATAAATAATACTGGATATTCCGGGACCTTTCCTGCTGCAGTCGTTTGTCAGGGCCCCCCCTACTGCCCCCCCACACCAAGATTATGGTTTAACGGAATATCTAATTATGAGCGGGTACTGCTTTATTATTAATGTGTGACAGGAAGGAGCGAGCACTGTGGGGGATTCGATCGATATTACATTCAGGAAGCCAGGTTAATCAATTAACTGACTTAATTATTATATATATCAGCCGTGTGGCCCCCAGTGGGTCTCTGTGAGCCACATCCAGGACACAGGTCTGCAAAGGCCCATCACCAAATCACTGTGGGAACAGAAGGCAGCACTGAGGTCGGGCTTGCTGTTTCCCGGGGGTCGTAAGTACCCCCCACCGGTGCCGCCAGAAACCCGACTCTTCCCTCTTCCCACCGTGACACGGTTACATGTGCCACCCAGGCCGCAAGCCTCCGCAGTTACCAGGACAGCTGAAACATAATGAGCCAATCACACGTCTACAGATCTAATTACAGACACGAGTTCCGATGTCAGAAAGTCGGCATCTTGCTTTAAATGTAACGTGTCGCAAACAAGACGGGGACCTAGCATTTGCTAATTAGATGAAATGTCAATATCAGGCGCTAACGGTAAATAAACCATCTGTGTTTTTCCCGTCTCAGTCAGCCTCAGTACCCCCCCCCCCACCTTAAGAGTCATGAAAAGCAAACGCTCCGGTAATTTTCCACCATTCAGTCGGCAATCAGCCGTCGTTATCAAGCGTTCCGGAGCTGCCGCAATCTGCGTCCTCGCTTTATGCAGAAGCTGCTTGTTCCATTGGAGGGCTGTCTGTTTGGCGGCGGGATCACATGATTGGGGTGAGGAGGGGTTGGGTAGTGCAGGACCCGGTCTGCCACATGGCACCCAAGAAACAACAAGCCGTAAGTCATATAAGACATTGACAAAAACAAGACAGAGTCATAATTTAACAAGGAGGGGAAACACAATTAGCATTCTAGCAATTAGGAAGAACGACGGGCGAGATCCTTCCTGGCGTGTAGGTAAGGTTTCAATCTCATAGCCCGGAGGCTGGTTCAGATCTCTGTAGCGATACTCTGGGTAACGGGACTCAATCTCGATCGCGGCAGCAAACTGCTTGGCTGTATAACCCTGCACACGGAGAGGCACACAGGGCACGAGCATCGTAACACTTTCTGAGAAAGAGTGAAAACGAAAACAATGAGTTGTGTGTGTTAGTTGTTGCCATTTCACTTTGTCTGGGGGTTTGTTACCTGAGGCCCAAAAAAGGCACAGAACCAAACCTTTGCTGATCAAACGTGGAAAACCGTGCCACAAGGCTGTGTCACTAACCCCAACCCCTTCCCTGTCGCATCTCTGACACGCATACGCGTGTTTGGCCCTGTACCCGGTGCACAGGCACGGACTGCGCTCTCTCCTCAAATGTGGCGCAGTAATTTAGATTCACGGTGCATGACGCACCCCTGACACGGTGCGGCGGCATTCGACGTTCTGCTCGGAATTGCAGGCGCGCGCTTAATCAGACTGCAAAAGCAGCCGATGGCCTTGTGACTGGATGATACATGCAGTCGGATGCACATCAAACATACGCACACACCGGGACACACGCGCCATCCTCCTAAACAAACAGCCTCACGGTAATAACCTTAGCAGGCGACACGCAGCAATCAGAGCAGAGACAGATAGACAGTGTTACCAAGCGCTGTTTCTCCTGGAGATGGCAAAGTGAGTCGCGTGTGTGTGTGTGTGTGTGTGTGTGTGTGCGCGTGTGTGTGTGCGTGTGTGTGTGTGTGTGTGTGTGTGTGTGTGTCTGTGAGGGTGTGTGTTCCCTGGGACCCAACAGATCTAACCCCTTTCTCTCTCTGCACTCAACGGCAGGACGCTAGAGAGCAGCCGTCGCCTTCTTTTCGGCCGAGCCCGGCGATTACAGCAAGCGTCGCTGACCAGACACAATCAGGGTTTTTAGCACAGAGACCAAGTAGGGTCTCCTTCACGCTCTGATCCTGAGGTGCTGATTTAGTTGAAACTGGAGGGGGACGGGTTCCTCGGACTGTGCCGAGCTGACCACAGCGCAGGAGCTCGATTTATTACATCTGCTAATGTGATCTGTTCAGCCAGCGGAAAAAGCAACCCCCCCACACAGCACCTCAGACCCCCTCCTGTCCTCTTCAAGGAATGATAAACGTCACATAAGCGTCACATTTAAAGAGACCTAGCGTGCCGTCTTTCCATAAAACCCTTCTGTCCAATGCTGCCCCAACTCCCCGATGGCTGCGCCATTGTCCACCTGCTCCAAGTGCTCCCAAAACTCTCCCACACACTCCCAGATACTCCCCAGCATTCCCAAAGGCCTCCCTTATGCTTTCAGAATCTCCAGTCTTGGGCACTGTGAATAGCAATTCATTTATTTAAACATTTTTAGTTTACAAAAGAAATAGAATAGCTTGCATTTTTTGTTCATCTCTCCACCCTCTAAATTTCTTTTACATATTTTACACAGACTTCATTCTCCCCCTGCTTCCTTTAATTTTGTTTATACCACAATACAAACTGTGATCAGCAGTCCTCTCAACGATTTGAGTATCCTGAAGTATGAAGACACATTAAAGCTCAAATATCCACTCTGGGCGAGTAGCCTCTGTACAAGCCTGCGCTTCTCCTCAGCGATTCAGAAGGTCCCTGAATCAGAGCCTGTGGGTTGTTAATCAGCAGTGAACTCCCCCTCCTCCTCCATCCCCCCCCCCGCCTTTCCGACCCTCTCCCTTCGCTTCACGTCCCCTCAAACACCCGCCCTCCCTCCCCACGCCCCATCACAGTCCCGATCGGTTCTCTGGAGAGCAGCTGCGGCACGGTTTTCCAGTTGGTCCTCCGGGCCCCCGGGGGCAGTCACACCTCACACTCCCGGGATGGCTGCTGCTGGCAGGTGCAGGAGCCATACTCGTTGATGATGACCAGGGCACCCTCGATGTGGTTGGGCTTGTAGTCGACGTAGTATTCCGGCGCAGCCATGGCAGCCATCTGCTGCATGGTCTGTTTCTGCTTCTGTTGACGCCGCTGGCCTCCAAGACATTGCCGGAGCTGCCGCACTCCGGCCGGGAAGCACTTCCAGGACACGTAGAGCATGAGCACCACGATCAGGAAGGAAAAGATCAGTGCCATGGTGCCAGTCACCACCTTGTGGATCTGCATGGTGCTCTCCAGGTCATCAGTGGCCTCCGTCACGGCGAATGATCGTGTAGCCACCTCACTGCTCTCCGTCTCTTGCAGGTCATACGGGCCGCCGGTGGGGCCTCCATAGGCGGGGCCCCGGGTCCTGTCCTTGGTGACGGCATGGGCCCTGGTGGTGGCAGCGTCACCACGGTCCTCACACAGCTGGAACGCGTAGACGGCATCCAGTACGTCCTCGCCCTGCGCCGTGTCCGGACTGGCGCACAACAGCCCGCTGTCCCGCTGGCCCCGGAAGGCGCTCAACCACGAGGCCAGGGCACAGACATTGCGGCCACACTCCCACTGGTTCCCCGACAGCGTGACGCTATGTAGTGATGACCAGGAGTCCAGGATGCGCTGGTCCACGTAGGTCAGCCGGTTGGAGTCGAGCTGCAGCGACCGCAGATTGGGCACACTCTCGAAGACGTGCGGCTCGATGTACTCGATCTCGTTCCCCGAGAAGTCGATCTTCTCCAGGAAGTGCCAGGTCCACTCTAGTGTGCTCACCACGATGGTGGCCTTGTTGCGTCGCATGTAGAGCGCACGCAGCGAGATGAGCCGTGGGAAGTGGGCCAGGTTGACCTTGACCAGCTCGTTGTGCTCCAAGTGCAGCTCGGTGAGCTTGAACAGCCCGGCAAATGAGTTACGCGCCAGACTCTGCAGCTGGTTGTAGCCCAGGTCCAGGAACTGCAGGCTCCGGCAGTCCTGGAAAATGCGTACTGGCACGAACTTGAGGGCATTGTAGCGCAGATGCAGGTTGGTCAGCTTCCTGAGGCCGTGGAAAAGGTCCGGCTCTAGGGCCTGCAGCTTATTGTACGATAGGTCCAAGATGCGTAGGTTGGGCATGGGCCGGAATGTCCCATTGGCCAGGCTCTCGATGCGATTGGCGCTCAGGTCAAGCTCCTTGACGCGCCGCAGCTTGTCAAAGGCGTCCTCCTCCACACTCTCAATGGCATTGTGGTCCAGGTAGAGCCATGTGAGCTGCTGTAGGCCAACAAAGTGGCCCTCACGCAGCTCCGTCAGCGCATTCTCGCGCAGCGACAGGCCCGCGGCGCCGCTCAGATTGCGCGGCACGTCCGTCAGATTGAGCCCCTCGCAGTACAGCAGCTTGCTGTCGCAGCGGCACAGCCGCGGACAGACGCCCCCTGCCATGGGGACCGCTTCCAGTAAGATCCCCAGCGAGCACAGTATCAATCCAGCTGGTGTCCGCAGTGGCCACTTCTGACAGAGACCAATCAGGAGGAAATCCATTAGCATGAATATCCCTGGATGTAGCGGAGAAAAAGTCCATTGAATCTTTCAGATATTACATTGTATTGTGTAAACTCCCAGGCGAAAACCTCTCTCTCTCTCTTTCTCTCTCCCAGTCTCTATTGCTCTCTCTCTCGCTCTCTCTCTCCCTCTCTCTTTCCCTCTCTCTCTCTCTCTCACCCTTCCTTGGACGTGCTTTGTTTGTTTACTTATCACGATTAGGAATCCTGGCACGACAAAAATAAAAGAGTCGGCGGCGATGAAAGGCCAGTCGCGGGGTTCATGTTCGATAATCGCGGCGATTCGGAGGTGAGCGATGCCGAGACGCTGTCCCCCGCAAGCCAGCTCCGTGTCAAAGGATTCCTACTCACCCCCTTCGCAGCGAGTGACAGCCCCTATTTAGCCGATCTCTTTGTGATGCCGCTAATTATGTATGGATCTCAGAAAGACCCCACTGTGGAATGGATTCAGTGGGACCTCCCCCCCCCCATAAGGCCCCGCTTTTCAGCGGACACCCGATCTTGGCAGGGGTACAATGTCTTAGTTTTAGCCGCTTGAAAGAGCCCTGGATAGGGGCAGAATCCAAGTGGCCTTTCAGTGGGCTGTTAGGAAGTGCAAGTTCCCCTCACTGCATCGGAGTCGGAGCGCTCCGCTCGCTCTCTCTCCCTCGCTCTTTCGCTCTCTATCTCCCTCCCTCGCTCTTTCTCTCTCTCTCTCACTCCCTCTCTCTCGCACCGCTCCTCCGCAGTGACTGCTCCGATGGTCCCACAGAGGATGAAAAAAAAAATCCCCCTGGAAGAAAGAAAGAAAGAAAGAGAGAAAGAAGGGTGGAAGAAACAAAAAAAAAATCCCTCGGAAATATGGAACTCTCCCCCCCCCCGCTCTCTGTCTCCCCCCACTCCCTCTATATATATATATTTTTGAAGACTTCGGAAGGTGGCGTGTCAGCCCAGCTCTCTGTCCGCGACTCGAGAGGCGCGGCGTCTAATCCAAAGGGTTGCTCGGCACTGTTCGGCTCCACGACGAGGAGGCGAAACAGATGTGTGTCAGGCTGTGCATTCATGTATCGATATGAAGGGTATCTCCCCCTTGTCTGAATCTCCGAAGGCTTCTTATCCCGGTGGTTCCCCGGTTCTGCTGCCGCTCTCTCTCGTGGCAGTGGCGGCCGCTCGTCGTCTCCCCTGGGTCTCCGGGCCCCGGCATCCACGGCCGGCCGGCTGGCTGGCAAGGGGAGACGCTGGGGTCCTTTCGCGGCAGACGGGCGCTTCGGCTCGCCTGCAGAAGACCCTTCTGTTCACTGAGTGTCGTAAGCCGCTCACGATTGCGCCTGGGCTCTCGCTTGCTCTCCCTCTCTCTCACTCGCTCTCTCTCTCTCATCCGCCCGCCTCACTGCTTTTCTCTCTCTTTCCCATTCGGTCTCTCTGTGTCTCACACATTTCCATATTCAGGAGGGTGGGCGGGGCTTAAGCTGAAGCTTTAATGGAGCACAGGACTGATGCATGCTCCCCCCCCCGTCCACCCCTCCAACACCTTCCCTCTCTTGCTCTTATTTTCTCTCTCAGTCTCTCTCTTTCTATAATGAATTGAAACATGCCTTCGATCTCTAGCCTCCTGCCTCGTCACAGATAGAATCCCCCCTTTCCCTGTTAATATGCATTAATATTCAGCTAGCGGCCAGAAAAAATGCTTTATGCACTGTGCGGTTATCGTGAGTGGGAGTGGGATCGGACAGCGCGGCGTCTGAGCTCGGCTTTGAGTAGACTATGTCTGTATGTATGAATACGTTATATAGGATTTTTAGGACCTGCATTGAGAATGCAGGAAGATTGATGGATATTAACTGAAGACTGAGATGTGCTGTGAATGTGTGAGAAGGTGTGTGTGCGTGCGTGTGTGTGTGAGGCTGTTAGGAGTTTGTGGACAGACCTGGCTCTGCTGTAGAAACCCCATGTACCGCTTTATTGTCAGACTTTTTCAGAGGCCGTCGGAGGTGTTAAAAACCCAGCGGCATCGGCAGGAACAGAGTCGCAGAAGAACACCACGTCTTTCACTAGCACAGTTATGCTACTTTGCTAGTTTCTGTGGTTTTGTCAACTGCCTGCTCCTGCCACCGATGATTACCTCTGACTCAGGTGTAGAAAATGCGTGTCGGGTCAGTGTGGCGCGACCCATCCTGGTGCCTTGGACCAAACCAGCCAAGACAGGGACTCCGTCTGCATGTCTCATGATTAGTCTTTGTTTTCCAACCATGCCCCTGAAATGACATCTCGCCCTGTGGGTGTTTGCTGCTGGGCACGGCAGGTGAAGGGGTCTCTGGGAAATGTGTCTGTTTTGTGGGTGCAGAGTAATACTGGCCTTGCAGAGTCTGATCACAGCTTTGAAGAAAGAGTCCCTTCGTAAGCCTGGCACAGCTCAAAGATTACCGTCATGTTCCTTCCTGTGATGTTCCTTCCTGTGATGTTCCTTCCCTTGATGTTCCTTCCTGTGATGTTCCTTCCCTCAATGTTCCTTCCTGTGATGTTCCTTCCCTCGGTGTTCCTTCCTGTGATGTTCCTTTCTGCGATGTTCCTTCCTGTGATGTTCCATCATACAATGCTCCTTTCTATGATATTCCTTCCCATGATGTTTTTCAATGATGTTCCTTCCCGTGATGTTCCTCTCTGTGATGTTCCTTCCTGTGATGTTCCTACTGTCATGTTCCTTCCTGTGATGTTCCTCTCTGTGATGTTCCTTCCTGTGATGTTCCTACTGTCATGTTCCTTCCTGTGATGTTCCCCCTCTGTGATGTTCCTCTCTGTGATGTTCCTACTGTCATGTTCCTTCCCGTGATGTGCCCTTCTGTGATGTTCCTTCCCATGATGTTCCTTTCTGTAATGTTCCCAAGATATTCTTTTTGAAGCTTCTGAATGCATTGTTCTCCACCCATACTGGATGTGGGGCATCTCATTAGGTCACCATTTACCCATTTTAGCGGAAACAGTGAGTTGGTGGGGGGCAGATGAAGAAACCAGCAGAAGTGAGTCTGAAGCTGGAAACCCATACGAATTAAACGAATGGGCCTGATCAGTCAGCTTGGCAGAACTAATGAGAGCAGATACACTTTCCGTTCGTGGCCCCACAAACAGGAAAACAAACACACAGGTAACACAGCCTGCTAACCCTCAGCCCACACATAGGGGGCAGTGTGCATGGTTTGTTCCCAGAGTCCTGTGCTGTGTTTCTATCCCGAAGCTCTTGGCTACTGTCTGTGGGACGCTGCCTGTCCTTGTTTTCACTCCACCATAAAAGGCTGCACTTTTCCCCTTCGGACGGCTGCAGATGTCTGTTAGAAATGCTGGCGCTGAATGAACTGGGTTATTTTAGGTATGGTGTCACAGGGTAACGCCTCGCTCCCGCTCAGTCCACTGCTGTCAGCGTAATTGCCTCACTGAGGAATTGTTTTTTATTTCCATCTGGACGGGGATTACGTGTCCCTCAAGCCAGGCCAGGAACTGGGACTTATGGGAGACCACTCCACGCTGATGATTCGTTACTGCGGTGTGTGTACGTGTGTGTGTGTGTTTCTCTTTGTTTACACTGGATATTCTGATCAATAGCCTATTAAATATCCCTGTAAAGTTTTCTGCTACATTAGGTTTTAAAGTGCAGGGTCCTGTGTGCTAAATGGACAGTGCAGTGCTGACAGGACATAAACCGTGCCAGTTGGTACTAAGTACTGTCCATGGGGATCAGGCATCAAGAGCTGTAACCATGGCAACATGTACTAAGAGCTGTCCCATAGCAACAGATATTAAGATCTGTCTCCCAGCAACAGGTACTAAGAGCTGTCACCCAGCAACAGGTACCAAGACCTGTTTTCCAGTAGTGGGTCACTGTCCCATAGCAGCAGGTCTCCCAGCGATGGGTACTGAGATCAATGTCCCAGCAACAGATACCGAGACCTGTCTCCCAACAACAGGTATTAAGATGTATCTCCCAGAAACAGGTACTAAGCATTATCTCCCAGCAAGAGGTACTAAGACATACCTCCCAGAAACAGTTTCTATGCGCTGTTTTCCAGCAACAGGTACTAAGTGCTGTTTTCCAGCAACAGGTACTAAGCGCTATCTCCCAGCAACAGGTACTAAGATGTACGTCCCAGCAACAGGTACTAAGTGCTGTTTTCCAGCAACAGGTACTAAGCGCTATCTCCCAGCAACAGGTACTAAGTGCTGTTTTCCAGCAACAGGTACTAAGCAGGTACTAAGCGCTATCTCCCAGCAACAGGTACTAAGATGTACCTCCCAGCAACAGGTACTAAGTGTTGTCTCCCAGCAACCGGTACTAAGCGCTATCACCCAGAACTTAGTACTTAGAGCTGTTTCCCAGCAGCAAGTGCTTTCTCTCAGCAACAGGTACTAAGCACTGTCCTCAAGCAGGATCTGCTGAGGGAGCCCTCTTGACAATTTTTGAGAGCTTTGATTGGGTCGGGATGTGAGCGGTGACGTGGGCCCACGTTCCCTCGAGGACCCGCATTACCTTAATTATGGGACAACTGCGCCAAGGTCATCTCCAGCCTCCCCCCTCCACTTCACTCGAAACAGGCTGACTCTTCTGTCAGAGTTTCTCTAATGGACCTGCTTGGGTCATCTTGGCACCTCCAGCTGCATGAACGGGTGGAGAGGCTCGGGCCGAGAAGCTCCACTGTGCAGAAGCGGCTCCTTGCCCACATAGTCCACATCACCGGCCCAGGGATAATCCTTGAGTGACACGTTCTTTCATCAAACTGGCTGCGGGGGAATAGGGGGTGGCGCCAGCGGCAGGCTGACAGGGCGGACGTGCCACGCGTGTGTAAAGCCGTGCGCTTAATGACGCCACCAATTAGCCAGAAGATGAAACGCAAATAACACCTGACAGTGCAGAGCGGCGCGGGCTCGGCGGCTCGCCGCGGCCAGTCAGCCGCGACAGCGCCCCTCACAGAGACAGATGCTCCCTGTCGACCTGTTTAGCTCACGCTGCGGGAGCGCGTGACGGCACTACCTTCACACGGCGCCGCTTCCCGTGTCCAGATGCCCGAGTGTCTGTCACTGTCCCCTCTGGGTCCTTTGCTGTGTCACGGGTGTCAC
>JAODKC010000053.1:3840361-3860259 GCA_026777985.1 Mormyrops attenuatus | reverse complement strand
CGGGCCCCCCGCCCCCCCCCCCGGCCGCCCCCGCGGCGGGGGCCCGGCCCCCCCCCCGGCCCCCCTTGGGGTGCGGTAATTAATTGCCATCTGATTAGAGATCCATTATTTGAACGCTTTATCGGACGAGTGGGGTTTAAATTAGGAGCTCGGCAAAGTGCTTTACGGCGGAATGGAGCGGTCTCATTAATGGGTCAGCAACGAGCGCAGTGAGATAATGCGGTGGGGGGGGGGGGCGCTGCATTCGATGGAGGCTCTCCAGAGCACTGGCTTTTTTGTGAATTGAAATATCGGAGAGCAGCAACAAGGCTAAGGGTGATGTGACGGCAGGCTGTTTCCCAGCAGGTGGGGGCCGAATTCCTCGTCCAATGTTGGAGTTGTGGCGGGCGGGAGGGGGTGTATGGCGGGCGGTCTGGACACCAGAGAAGGTCACCCGTCATGCAGACAGGGGGGAGGGGGGTGTTTTGTCAATGCTGCCCACGGATGGGTTTGCCTGCAAAGTAAATAACTCACAGAATAAACAAGATGTGGTTGCCATGACAGCCAGGGAGCCAGAGCTGCCTGAGGGGGTAACGCCTTCTTTACCAGTGTGTGAGTGTTCGTCTGGAGGTGGGACGTGGGGGTGGAGCTGAGACCAGGGGAGGTGTTTCTCATCCCTGTGTCATAAACCAGATGACCATGCCTCCTCCATCAAGTCTGGAAACTCACGTGACATTGAAGCCACAGCTGGGGAGGGGGAGCTTTAGCCGCACTGCCCCCTGGTGGCTGCCAGAAATGACATGTTAACATGTAGCCTCATACAGAAAACCAATTTTCTGGTCCCCATATGGGAAAACTCTATTTTAGAAAAAAACTGTGACTGCAATGAAACAACAAAAAATGCAAAAACTCTCGTGTTTTGCTTGGTTACTTATCCTTATAGTTAGGTCTGGGTAGGGGTTATGGTTGTCATAGTTAGCATTAGCATTTTTCCCATAGAAATGAATGAGAGGTCCCCAAAAAGATTTGATTACATGACTGTCTGTGTGTGTGTGTGTGTGTGTGTGTGTGTGTGTGTGTGTGCGGTAGCAGGTCAGGGAACATTCACTCCTTCGCCTGTCACTTGGACTGCAGGGTCTGGCTGTGCAAAGCAGTATCCAGCATTGAATTATAAATTTCCAGTGGGTGGAAATGTCAAGTTCAGCTACCTCTCAGTGGAGCCGCGCTTGCCGTCAGCGGGCCGGACAAACAGCAATTATCACAGCCGGTGGACAGAGCGCACACTCGCACACCTCTGATGCCCCTCCCCCCTGTTTCTGTGAGCCCGTCCCATTCCAAAATGTCACGCCCCTCGCCTCAGAGCATCCCCTTTGAAATCCATGCTACTGAAATTAATGACACCCTGCTTCTCCGCAGGCAGAAGATAAATAAGATAACGGCGGCCATCTTGGTGATTGAACAGTTCACCCAGAAAATACTCTGAAATAGAAAAAAAATGTCAGATTTGATTTAGCTCTTTTTTATTGACTCGGTCAATGATAAAAGTCCCGTGTCCCAGCCTGTTATCATGTGTTTCTGTGTTTCATACCCCCCAACTTGTAAGCAACAATAATGCACGCTCTCGGTTCACATGTCCATGGTCTCCACTGACGGGGTCTTGGCGCAACAGTGACGGCAGGGAAATAAGGAGAACGGCTCTATTTCAACGAATTCACGAGAGCCCTACATGGGCGACAGGTGGCTTCCCGGATCGGCGGGCCGTACATACGGGGGCACGTGAGGAGATTCATAGAGCCGACCAGCAGTCGGTCAGGGTTCTCTCTTTTCTCCTTTTCTTACCTTGACGTTTCCTTGGCTTGGTAGGAACTCGCTTTATTCCCGGGCCCCCCCCCCCCCCATTTTTACGCCCTGCAGACATGCGCCCCCAGCTACGGGTCAGCTGCATTAGGTCCTAACCTCTGGGCAGATGGTGATGGACCCTGCGGGTTGTTCCAGTGGCTGACGGAGTAGCCCATTTAATGAATCATCCCCCCCCCCCCAAACAGACACAGCTCTGTGTCGGCGTCTGTCTCCTAGTAGAGTGTCTTCTATGCCGAGACTGAAATTGTGTTTGGCTCCTGGTTCTTTTCTTCTAGCAGTGGTCCAAACCACCCGGCCACCCCTCCCCATATTTTTCTGAAGTGTTCGGATTAGAGTCTGGTCAGGATCTGGACGCCTCCTCAGATGATAGTTGCGGGGAGAAGCGTCTGTTATCTCGCACAGAGGGTCCAGGAGACCTCGGAGCAATTTCCGGCTATCTCACCCTTCCGAACGCCATCTGTGGCTTGTGCCAGGATTTGTCCAACATGGAGACTCGAATGGAGGCAGCCAGCGCCATTAGCGATGGTCGCTCTGCTGGGGTTTGCCCAGTGCGGGGTCGTTCGATGGGTGTCGTAAACGGGGTGGGGTCCATTTCCAGCAGAGTGGTTTGCTGCTAAACCCTGACTTTTGTGGTTAAGCTGCTCACCCTGCAGTGGCCAAGGGGTAAGAATGTTTCCAAACAGACAGGCACACAACCAGCATTCTCCACTCCAGAGAGAATCTGACCATTTTTTTATAAGCCGCTGAACTTCAAAGTCATGACAGAGATCCAGGGCCTTCATTTGGGATCTTCCAAAGGCAAGGGGGAGGAGGGGGTCTAGTTTTGGGTGCCCCCCCTGGCGACTTAGTGGTCCACTCCGGTTAACAGTACATGCACGCGGCTTCCAGTACCCTAAGGAGGTCCCTGTCCGATTTGTCCGAGTCACAGGGGGGGGGGCGGCATCCCCCGTCAGCCTTTCCTCCCAACATGTAGGTTCTGCGTTCTGTTTTGAAGGAGGTGAATGAATGTATAAGTAGGTAAATAAAGAGATGAGTCTGAAAGATCTGCCTGCCTCCCACCATCCCAGTGCTAACGGCGGTGAGTGAGTGAGCCGAAAACCCTCGGCCATGCCTCTGCACCTCTGTGACTGAATTCCTTTACTTTCCTCTCCCCTCTGTCATAACATGCTGGTCTGGGACAGGGCCTGTGATCACGGCTTGGGACAGGAAGAGGTGCAAGAGTTACTGGGTGTTATGTTGGTGAAGTGTAGGGTGTTGTATGTGGATGAAATGTACGGTGTAGGTTATATGTGGATAAAATCTAGGGTGTAGGTTATGTGTAGGTTACATGTAGGGTGTAGATTTATGTGGATGAAATCTAGGGTGTAGGTTATAGGTGGGTGAAGTTTAAGGTGTAGGTGGGCATTAATTTAGGGTATAGGTTATATGTGAATGAAGTATAAGGTGGGGGTTATATTTGGGTGAAGTTTTGGGTGTGGGTTATATGTGGCAAATCAGTGGCTGGTCTAGACCCCTTCAGCTTCAGGAGATGTTGCAGCATCTGCTGTGATGTGTGCAAATGTCAGTATGTTATATCTGTATAATTTTATAGATATAACAACACTATGTCTGACTGTATATAGGTGGTATGATAGCTCTGCGCATGCAGCTTAATTTTAGGATTCTTGCAGGTGGAGTTACCTGTTTAAATTTTCCCGGCATGGCGTCTGGCACATTTTGACAGAAAGGCCCGCCGCGTTTGGTAGGAATAGCGTGAGTCGGCAGGCTGGCGGGCCGCACGTCGGTCTGCGAACATCAGAGACGGGGCCTGTGGGCATCCACCCACTCCTGACGGGTGCTCGAAAGTCTGCAGGGGCTGCGCTGGCGTTAAGGATGGAGCTGGGGAAGGGTTGGGGGTGCAGGCGGACAGGCGGGGGCCACACTTTCTGTGGAGTAGGAGAAGAAACCAGCGTCAGGGCGCCAGTAGCTAGTGATTAAATGACATCCCAAGATTGCTGATGGTTTCCCTCCCTTAATGCTCATGATCGTTGCGATGACCTCGGCGTTCGTGGAGAAGGGGGCCCCCATGCAAGGTGTGTGCACATGTGGCCGGCGTGTGTAAAGCTCTGTGTGATCTCTCTAATTGTACTTTAATTACCTCTGTCACCCTGCCTGGATCAGCGTGTCACTGCTCAGGGGAATACATACCACTCCCCATGGGGGGCAAATGGAGGCTTGTGGGAGTTTGGAAAGCGGGTGGGTTAGACCTTCAGCAGAATCTGTCTCTCATCTCATCTACTCTCGCAGCTAATCTGCCCCCAAGACCAGGGCACAGTAAATATTAACTCGGCACATTTAAATATGCCCAAGCTGGTATACAGCCCTGGCGAACCTCATTGCAGTTGAATTACAGCTGTCCGTCAACACTACCCACAATTCCTCAGTGCCTATATTAATCAGGCATCTTACTGATTTCCTTATTGTAATCATAAAGTGGCATGTCTTTTACCTTTTACATAAAATACAGTGCTGTTGTTACTAGGTGTATTTTGTAACAGATAACAAATGTCTTTGTTTTGTTGTTATTGTTCATTAGATTTAATTGCTTTTAGCTGTAAGGCTAATCTGCATATGAGTTCTGAATTTGCATCCACTTAGGGAAAAGTTTTTGTCTTGATTTTTGTGTGTGTATGTGTGGATTCCTTAGAGACTGTCTCAACATGCTTTTTTTGTGTTCTTGGCTTGTGCATAAAAACACAGGCGAGTCTGATGTGCTTGGCCAGCTGTCAGGGGGTTTCAGACAGAAAGGAGAACAGGGACTCTGGCCAATCGCGTGCACCGAAGGGAGGTGTCACATGCCCGACTCGTGGAACTGAGCGCCTAATCACAGGCTAAACTGTCTTCACAATAACTTTTGCTGTTGGTTATTATATTTGCGTTGATCTTTTTATCACCTGATACCCTATTCGTTGCGGCAGAGGCATGCCTCTCTTTGGGACTTGAACCCGCGACCTCCTGGCCGTGGCGTCGCCTAGCTGCCTGAGCCCGGCCTTCCAGAAAGCACCTCCCGCATCAGAGTGGTCCAGCCAGCACAGCTGAGCTCTATTTTAATTAGGATCTGCTCCTTGTTGTGTACTGTAAACCTGGGGGCTGATGGTGTTGATGCCCCCCCCCCCCGGTAATTGTGCCTCTTGTCCTAATGCTAATCAAATTGACAGGGAGCTGCCATTGATATCACTTAACACATTGATCAGCAGCAAAGATAGCAGGGCACACCCGCAGACTGTGTCTTTTTAGGGACCGTTGCTGTGTGACTGTTTGTTCAATAAAGCATCGGGGGGGACAGGGCTCCCTGCCCCCCATGTGCCGTTCCACCCATTTGCCTGGGTTTTTTATCGCGCCATAAGGGAACCGATTTCTAGGCACCATTAGCAATTCACAGACAGAACGGGGCACGGCACTCAGCCTCGACGTAACAAACAGCCCAGTGCCGTGGCAACTCGCGCGCAGGGGCCATTACACGGTGACACGGGCGGCAGTCACCACGGCGGCAAAAGGTCATTTGTCGCTGTAGGTAAACGAAACTGAATTGTTTTCGGGGAGCAGTAACTGAACGCAGAGGGATTGGGAGACTCAGGCCTGACCAGCCAATCCTGTCGATGGGTGTTCAGGACATGCCTTTTTGATGACCCTCATGCATGACCCTGTTCAGCAAGAGGTGATACACCCCCTACCCCACAAAAAAGTGCACCACACTGATACACACTAGTGACAGCGGTATTTTCTAGTGATGAATGGCTCGTATGGAAAACCAGAATACCGCTGATGCCCAAACTGAGGAGACTATACTAGGAAGGCGGAGTCTTGCCAGTTGTGGCAGTAATGGCGTAAAGAGAGACCCCCTGAGAATCCCCCTGACCCAAGCTGACAGGACTTCCCCAAGCACAGCGGGCCAGAGGAGAAGGCTCGCTTTTTGTGGGACATGTCAGCCAAGCCCCTGACTGCGCGGTCAGCGCGTCTGGCTGTGAATTTCTTTTGGGGCTGCAGAAAACTCTGCTCTCAGCCCGCCCTCGCCCACAGCGCATGT
This sequence comes from Mormyrops attenuatus, assembly GCA_026777985.1. NCBI lineage: Eukaryota > Metazoa > Chordata > Actinopteri > Osteoglossiformes > Mormyridae > Mormyrops > Mormyrops attenuatus. Next base: position 3,854,354 of record JAODKC010000053.1, on the reverse strand, counting down.
AAACAAATGGATCCGAATTTGAGCTCCACACTGCCTATAAGGACCTGGGGGGATTTCTGTGGTGTGGGACGACCCAGCAAGGCTCGGAGAAGCGAACCACATCGCTCCAGGACGGACCGGAACTTTGTTTTAGTCTTCCTTCTGTTTTTCTGGGGGTGGATGGACGTGGGAAGCGAGAAAGTATCTTTCCCGGGCCCATAGATGGGGAAAATGAATGACAGGCGGTATGTTAACATTCAGGTCAGACCGAACACTACGATATATACAGAGAGAATGGGGGACAGGTGGAACAAATCAAAACAAACTTAGCTGGTCACCTGACTCCACCTCCTAAGAACCCCCCAGCAGTATTCTGTTTCAGTAAGAGGCTACTTAATGCTCCCCTAAGAGTGTTAGTGACAGACCAGCATTCAGGGGGCATGAATTATGGCACCCTGTCCTCAGATCTGCCGCCATTCATACTGTCTGCTTCCTCTGGCGTCAGCCTGCACCACGCGGTACAGGGTGTCCCAGCTCTGCAGTAGCATAACTATACGCCACTAGCCTGCAGGTATGGGAATGCATAGTGTGTAGCTATAGATAATATCCCCATTCCCAGAGGTCCTTTCTGCTATGTGCTTGAAGAGGGCGCCTAACCAGACTTCAGGAATGATTGTCCAGCTGTGTACACCAGGGCCAGTGCCCTGCTGTGTAAATGCGTATTATATTAAACTAGAAGCCTTGCAAGTGACTTTGGGTATGAGGAACTACTAGCAAGCCACGTAATGTAGAATAATATTGGCACTTGATAAAGATCTCTGGAATGCATTGCCTTCAGTAATTTTAGCACTTGCTAACGTCTTCAGATGGCCTTCATCAACGTTAGTGCTTGCTAACATCTCCAGATAGCATCCATTAATGTTAGTGCTTGCTAACATTTCCCAATAGCGTTCACTTAAATTAGCATTTGTTAACTTCTCCAGATAACATTCCTTAACGTTAGCTCTTGCTAGCATCTCCAAATAGCCATCATTAACATTAGCGCTTGCTAATATATCCAGATAACCTTCCTTAATGTTAGCACTTGTTAACATCTCCTGTCTTCTCCTGCAGAAAAATCCCCTCCAAAGGTCTTGTGCTAATTTGCCATGACTACATCCTAAAGGCTGTGGCCCTGATTACTGTCCTTCACCTTCTACTGAGAGAGGAACAAACCCCCAGACCTCCATACAAATACAGGCTAGATTGCGGCAAGCAGTTGCAAATGTGTCGCTGCGTGTTTACTTGGGAACGCCGGGCAAGGGTTCTGCGGGGTGTTTCTGTTTTGATGAGAGGCAATATCCAAGCTAATGGGAAACAATAACGTTTATGGCCCGATAGCGACAAACACATTTGGAGTGACAGAAAACGTTAACCTGTGAAAGCAACAGCGGATGACACAATCTAAATTTTGATTTTTGCATACACATATCTTTAGGCCTACGTATAAAAGGCGCCCAGCACCATCTGCTGTGAGGTGAACGCAGGTTTATTGTCATGTCTTCTTGAAATTTCAGCCGCAGGAGGGCTGCCATTTTGGTATTTTACCTTTAGATGTTATTTATTCAATGGGGCGGATGCAATTTTCCAGCATAACCGGGAGGGTAGGCGACTCAGGCCGACGCAAACCCTCGACTAATTGGCCTCTAGCCTCGAATATGTCGGCAGTGATGTCATCATTCAGCGCGGCCATGTTCGAGGAGCTCATGGCTTCGAGTGGATTAATGGCTGTACTTTTCAGTAAATGTCTCTGCCTGAGTAGACGGTGGAACAGGTGGCATCCGAGGCGATGGGGGCCTTTGAATTGTCTTCATCGACCTGCCGGATTTATGGATGTATGGTTTTCCAGCTTCACTGTATATAACCAAAGAGACAAACCGCAAACCTCTCCGGTGTGTGTAGAAACCGCTTTCTGTCAGTACCACCCTCCTGACCTGATCGTTCTCCCATCAAGCGTTCTCCCCCGAGATCGTGCCATCACCCGGTCCTCTAGCTCCACTGCTCTCAGCGTAGTGGTGGGGGTCTCACTGATGAGTCCCACCCCCCAGAGAGAAGAGTAACTGGGGCATTGGCTGCCCTCTCTGAGCCTGAGCGGCAGAACACCAGGTGAGGGGTGACCTCATAACCCCGTCCCATTGAAACCGGAACATAAATCTCCTAGTTAATTGCGCTTCCCAGTGCAGGGAAAAAAAAAACGAATTCATACACAAATTTAATTACAAGTTTCTATTTAGGAGTCAAAATAAAGGTTAGAAAGGCTTTCATCACCTTCTTCAAAGTGTTCAGAGGGCCATTCTGGAAATTAAAGGGGCGCGGGGTAATTAGAAGGCCGCTTTGGAAATATTAATGGCCTCGTAACGACCGCTACGGTGAGCAGTCTCATTATAAGGTACATGACCAATCAGCACGAGCGTGTCTTTACCCCGTCAGCACATCGTGAGTAACATCGCTCTCATCTGTCACATTTGCTCGTAATATGCTTGTCTTTAGCTTAGCTATCAATTTATTCTCCCTCTTATTGCTAACGGCAGGCCTTGGCCTCACGGAAGCTTCTGGCACACGGTGCTGTGGATCTTGACCGGCCGGATCTGGTGGTTATATCAAACCGACATAAAAATGGACAGATATTGTTCAGCATTTCAGAACAAAAGCCATGTAGGCTAACGGGAATGCCAAAGGACTCATTAAAAAAAAAATTGGTGTACATAGTACGTTTGTGTGCATCGTCAGTAAATATATCCTCTGAGTTTGTTGTGCAAATGTCTATTTAAAAAGCACCACAATTATGTTAATCGGTATTATCAAACAGTAATAATGTCAATCACTTTTAATAAATGATTGACAATATTACCATCAAGTATAATGCTAAATGTGATATTGAGATAACTCCATTATTCATGAGATTAGATTTATTACCAATCAGAATGGTAATTACAAGATAATTTTGTACACGATTAAAATGCTTGTCTTCACGGAGTGATGCATGTCTTTGGAGCGCCTTGAACTGCTGTAATTGTGAAGCATGTTTTTATTTAGTTATTTATTTTATTAATAGCATCGCCTTAGTGACAGTCCTTACTGCAGCACTTAAAAAATACTCATTAGCGCTGAAGTCCTACTCCCACGGTGAGCCAGTTGATAGATCACCTTCTTTTACTGTTGTATCATTTAAGTGAAGAATATACCACTAAACCACGCATACGCACGCCAAGATAAGCCAGGACCGTATTCATTATTTTCATTCCTTCACAGTTATTTAGCATCTGGAGCCTGGGTTTTCGCCGGAGGCGATATGGATGCCGCTCTCTGGATCACGTGCGTGTGTGTGAACCGTGTGGGTGGCGATGGCGCCCGTGTGGGTCAGCGTGTGACATCGCCTTTCTCTCTTTACCAATAGACGGGCCGGAAGGAGAAGGGCGACCCTCTAAACACCGCCATAGACAAGATGACGAAGAAGACACGGGACCTTCGCAGACAGGTGTGTTCACGTCCTCTGACTAACAGACAGCCTTATACAGACTTAGACTTATACAAATGTAGAATGGGACTATAACCTTGCACCAGTTATGTTTGGTATATTCATACAGTTTAATTCCAGGAACTGGAGATTTCTGAACATTAAAAGGAGGTAGCATTGATAAATTTGCCTTCAAAACCCACATCAGGCTGGATCATCGTTTTTTAATATTGCTAACTGGCTTAACCCCTGACTTTATCCATATTTCACAAACTGGGCAAATGGTCAAACCAGCCTATATAATTTGTTTATACTTTCAATAGGCATTGTTTACCATATAGAAGAAAGTGTTAGGAACCGTTCTTCCTGAAGATGTCTTGTTGGCTTTGCCACGGACTTGACATTCCTGATTAGCGGCTGCTCTAATATTAGCATGCTATCAGTCTGATTCTTTAATCGAAGAGACGATGCACGATGCCGTTGAGCGGTCGGCCTCGAGGAAGTGAAACTGTGGATCTGTCAAGCTAACGGTACGTAATGTAAAGAGGGAGCAGCCTGTAGCTGGATCCCCTCCTCGGAGCTTGAGATTAATCTGATGCTTAATTACGCCGCTAATGATGCTGCTTGCTTGGCAAACTTGTTTTCTCACGCTTAAAAATCTCTCATGTCTGAGAATGTAAGTCAAACTTCCTTTACTGTTTTTGTTCTATTATTAATGTGGCAATGTTGTCTGTAGGGCTGGAAATACAGGCGGAGAAGCAATGTTTGAAATTGAAGTTAACTACCGCTAAACAGCTCCGTCTCCCTGGAAGCTTGCGGCTGTGTTCACTGGCACTTCTCTCCAGTGTATGTTTACTGGTCAGGGCACCATCCGTTGAAGGACAGATCACATTGACCCAGTGCAGTTAGAGATGAAGACAAACAGCACTGTCACACACATGCAAGCAGCTCCAGGTCTCTGAAAGTGCCGGGTACATTTGATGTTCACATCATCCTCCAGTAAATACCTTCCGCTGTGTTGTTTGGGGTCGGCCCAGCCCTGGTCGTGATCGCCGGTGTGTTTCCTTTTCAAATTGCGAAGGGTGACATCCGCGTGGGGACACGTACTTTCTGGAAGAACGGACTTGGCCTGTGACATAGTTCCCGTTAATGGAACAGCCGACAAACATTCCTCTGTTCTTCGCCCCCGCAGATCGTCGTTGTCGTTCCGAAATCTACTCAAAGCAAACACCGAGTCACATCGGGCAGCGGGCTGTTTGTCTTCGCAGGTGCCCTCCTCTTTTGTTACACCAAAACCAGAGTCTTGCCAGCCTCAAGTTAACCCAACACATCGGCAGGTCTCCGTAGCTGGTTCGGTCTAGCCTCACGTTTTTCTTTCTAACTCTTCCCGGTGTTTGACAGTGTTTCAAATTTAAGGCTGCTTAATATGCACAAGATGGAAAGTGAGCCATGTGAGGATTTGTGAATGGAACACCTGGGGGGGGGGGTTGATGTAAAAGGCTTAAATTTGAAATAATCGAAGGCGAGCGCTAATATAGATCAATCCCTGCAGCCACAGCTGCGAGATCCATCACCCCCACCGCTCATGTCGCCCTTGGCGCCCAGCCCTTGTTCCCCTGGCTCCTGTTCGGGGAAGGGGGGCCGGACCAAGGCAGGCAGTCCGGCATTATTGTTGTTTTTTTTTTTTGAGCCAAACTACTATCTGCTCCCTGAGAACGGGAGTTGTCGCGCACTCGCTGTCGGTCATTGCAGACTCTTACCTGAACTCCCCAGTCGTCACGCATTCTGTTCTGTGACGTTGATCCAGAATGTAATAGCAAGATGACAAAAAGTACCATGTGACATCTGGATGGGAGAAAGGGTGGGCTTCAGAGGGCAGACAAAACACGGGGGAGGGAAACAGAAGGTGGCCATCTTGGTGTCAGCACAACATCGTGTTGGAATGACCAAATCAGGGAGGATTGGGATTCAGGGTGTGGGTGTTTGATCTGGGTAAGAGGTGACAGAAAGACATTGTTATATAATTAATCTCAAGCACAGGATTCATCGTCATGGATTTCATCACATCTCCACAGCCGCCACGTTTGACTGGCGTTTGTAAAGCGCTAACTGGACTCGGCATGTGTACTCTTTATGAATTCTAGAGTTGCTGGCTGTTTTAATTCTCCATCAACGTATATTTCATTATCTACCGGAGTATAAAATTCAACGAGACGCTTATTGAGCAGGTTCTTGGGTTTTATGGTACTGTAAAGTGCTTAAAAAGGAAATGAAAAGCATTTAATGGCCTTGATTTACTCCTCTGCGGACTTAATTTCCCCGGTAATTCGGACCGTCACTTCGGATCCAATTCCAGGTCAGTGTTTCCGGGGCGCTCGTGTCATCTTGCGTTCCAGGCCGTTTCACTTTTAAAGCGCTGATAGCGCACGTCTCCTACAGAGTGCCGTTTAACCACCTGAATGGATGCCGGCATTCATAGCTTTATTTCAGATACATTTCTTATTTTTTTTATTATTTGAGTTCTTTTACGTGTTACATTTCTTTAGTCTGATGGTCTTATTTATGGGAATGTGGTTATCATAGTAAAAGTGGACAGTACAATATTATGACAACATTTTTAGACTCGAGATGCAGCTCGGCGACACAAACTGCTCGTCTTCCCTTACTGTTGTTGAGGCAACACCTTCAGCAACCATCTGTGAGAGTTTGTGGGCCCCACCCGTGCTTGTGTGGTTGCTTAATTAAAATTTACATGCACAATAAATGTCAGTGAACTTATTTACACCTACTTCAGTGCCAAACCTGAAGCTTACTGGAGTCTTACATGGGTTTTAAAAATAGCAGGTTTATGCTGTAGTAGACCATCTGACAGTGGACGTAAATTAAAATGTGTCATATTAAAATGAAAAAATATTACATTTAATTTCTTGCCCTGGGAAAATAATTAGAGCCAGTTTGAGTAGTTTGTATTTGCAGTCTAGCCCAACTGAACAAAAGTAATTCAAGGGATGGAAAATATTCAACAGTGGGGACAGGAGGACAGCCGGGTAGATGGAAGTTTCCGGAATTAAAACTTTTGTAGCAGTTCTGAAACAGAGCCTGTCAAACTGAATAAAAACATGGCATATATCAGAGCAGCGAAAAATAATTCAAGACCATTGTAGTGACATTGTTGCAATAATTTGCAGTTATTATTGTCATTGTTGGTATTATATACATTTCATATGCTTAAAAAGTGCATAATAAATTTGCAACTGTGAAAAGTGTTATTTGCCAGTGAAGTGTTTCAGTTTAAAATTCGCAGGAGGGCTATTGATTTGCACGCATCAAACTGCACGACTGACATTCCCGGCTTTGCTGATGAGTGGGAACTTTAATTAAAACACGTGGAGAGAGTCACTCTTGCCTGCTGCTCTGATCTGTGCGTAGGTGCATCGGTTGCGCTGTTTGGCACAATGCTCGGTGTAAACCCATTAACACAAAGACAGAATGATTAACCAGTTAGTCCGCTCTGGCTTTCGTGGGATGCTTTTTTTCAATAATTATTATTATTCTTTTTTTTTCCCTGAAGCTCGATGGTTACGGACCATTATCACGCTGGATCTGGGAGACATGGAACATAAAGGCAGATGCTCAAGGGGTGGATCAACACCCGCCGGCTCTCTTTCAAACTGCTGCCCTTCTTCATCTCTGTCACACATGACGCGTAATTGTATGTTAATCCAGTGACTAATTTCTAGCTATTTTAATTTGCGTTAATTATTAGGTGCTGGCGTGTTTTCGAGACGATCGCTGCCGTCAGACGCTTCAAGTTTCTTTCCCATTTTTTTTTTTACTTTTTTTTTAATGTTGTTTTAGTTTTACCTTAATATCGCCATTTGTCAGGATTGACCCAGAGTTTTGACAAGCTACTGTTCGCCAGGCCTACTCACAACTCCTTGATGTGATTTTTTTTTTGGTTGTGGGGTTGCGGACAGAGGTATAAATGCCCGTGATGACGACGGGGGTAAGACATGAGTTAGGAGAGGCATTAAAATAGCTCTTCCAGCAGAAGACGACTAATTGGGAGGAATTGGCTGAAGAGGCTGAGCTAATATCTTTCAGAGTCTTGGCGTGAATGCTCTCCCAATCACGGATCCGCCCCCACACGGGCCCGTCAGGGTCCTCCAGACAGTCGACAGAGCCTGTGTTCATGCTCGCCTTCGTGTGATGTGTTCATTAACCCCTGGCTTAATTTCTTCAGCTTGTTGTCCAAAATGCATATGGAATCGCAGATTCTGCTTAGCTGCTTGTGCGTTTTGCTGCTTTCTCCCCACCTCCCTCTTTTTGTGTGACTTCGTTAAGAATAATTCAAGTCAAAGTGGCTTGTGATGACGCTGTGGTGCAGAGGTCTTCAACGTACACGGCTGGACGTGCAGCATCTGTCGCCCCCGGTCCCTTACTTGATGGCTAGAGGATTTTAAAAATAAAATGCTACTTTTGCTAAGGTCAACATATAAATACTTTAAGAATAAAACTTTGACTTATGTATTTTCAAAACCATGGTAAGAAGGACCAACGTTTCTGCAAAACATTATTGCAATATGGTTCTCGAAACTGTTATTTTCAACAAGATAAGCACAGTAGCATGTTACTTAAGGCCACGTTCTTAATAATTTATAAACACATTCATAACAAATAATGATGCATTCATAAAGCATTATAAACATGGCTATAAATATTTCTCAAAAGACATAACACATTAAAACTATGTTTATTATGCATTATGAATACTTTATGAAGCTCTCATCTATAATGCACTATAGATACCTTTACAATGCATTATAATAGTTGGTATAAGCATTATGGATGCTTCGTACTGCATTATAAAGCTATCTATAGTGCATTATAGATGAAAGCTTCATAAGGCATTCATAATACATAATAAACATGGCTATAATGTGTTATGCCTTAATATAAAAAGTTATAGCCATGCTTTATGAATGCATTATAATGCATTATGAATGTGCTTATGAATTACTAAGAACAAGGCCTTAAGTAAAGTGTTACCGTAAACACTAAAACCTGAGTTATGCCAAGGTGGACGCCTTTTTTCCTCGTGTTACTGTAGCATTCCGTGAGCACTAGGGGGACAGATTACCTCCAAGATCACCCTTGAGTCAATCCTAAATTGGATTTCCCAATTGACCAAACTGACGTCTTTGGCCTGACTTGATCTGGGGGCTTGGATTCTCTGATTCTCCATGTGCACCTTAACATTAAACCCGCACCCAAAACCACAGGGGCCACCTGAAAGCCCCTGGTGAGACAGAGCACTCGAACGCTGGGCCTTTCCACAGATGCCGACATCATACGGTGCGGCGTTCCCTGTTGTTGAACACGAGTGCTATTACTTAGGGTTAATTTGAGCGTGGTTTTTCCCCCTCTTTGTACACCAATGATTATCCTTTGATTGCTCTTGACATTTTCATAAGAAAGTTCTGTCCCTACCCTCCGCACCACCAGCCCACCTCCCACCCCCACTATCCATGTGAAGCCAAAAACCAGAATGAGGGGAGATTTCGGAACCATGCTGCCTTATGACATAATAGGATGTCCCTCCATTTAATTTAATATTTTTTCATACATTCATTTCATTCACTTTAAAGCAAGCAGATGTCGCAGAGACAGATTTGCCCGGGTGCCCGCAGGGTGCTGTGATCTTCCTGAGATGCGTCTGAGCCCGATGTTGATGGTTGACAGGCTTGACGCTCCGTGTCCTGTTAAGATCCGAGTGGCAGGCAGGTGACAGTCTCTCCAGACATCTGTGCCTGTGTTTCAAGCAGGTGTTTCATTTTGATATAGATAGATAGATAGAAAGAAAGAAAGAAACAGAACGGAAACAATTCTTTACCCCTAAAATCAAATTTGCTAAATATCTCCTAATCTGATTTTTGGAGATCGGTAAAGTCCATCAATTACCTGCAGGATAATGGTTCTGTCGCCTTCAACTAAGTGCGACGCGCAAACAGACGTGACTGTGTCACTGAGCTGTTTTGTTTGCATAATAATTATTCCCTAATAGTCCTACACTCACGCAGTCTTGTTGTATGAACTCACCATCTGGATTACAATTAGAAAGCTAAATAAGTAAATAAATTAACGAGTGGGAAAAAAACGGACCTTATTCGCAGATTGGATTGGATGTTGTGTCTCAAAAGCAATTTAAGACGAGTCCCCCCTCCCCATCATCTAATCAGCATCTCTGTTTGGCAAACTGCTATTTGCAGTGGAGGAGAGGGGTTTGGGCTCTTAGGGAGCGGAGGTAAGTCATTTTACAGCGTTTGGGCTGTGCAGATTGCCGAGGAGGCTCTTTGGCCTGCACAGCGCTCCAGACGCTCCAGCGCTCCAGACGCTAGCACCCACCAGCACATGTGGGTGCTAGAGGAGGCGGGGGACAGCGCCACACTGCGCGCCGCCTTCCTGCTCCTCAACGACTCTGCTGTCTAATTTCAACTAGGTTTGTTCTGGAAAGTTCCGTCTAATTCAAAATGCTTTGTTGTAATTGAGAAAATGGGCCGCATGCTTTTTTGTAATTGATCAGAGCAGCTAACATTAAAATAAAGTTTGTTAAACTCACAGCATGTAGATTCCTGCTGTAAATTTTGATTTACTCTTGTAAATTGCTAATAGAGACTGTAAGAGGGTAAACACATAGTGTTACTGTGTATTGTTATATTCAGTTTGTGATGAAATAACTGTCTCCTGAAATCTGGGAGAATAAACTAGTCTGGCAGCCTTTGGTTAGCCAAAGAATGTCCGTTTGGGTGATCTCTGCGGTGCGGTTGACTGGCAGGTAATTATTACAGGTTAGGAACGGTTACCCTTCAGACATCCATTGTTTCCTCATCCTCCTCTCTGTCTGCTTTTTTCTAATAGCAACAGGAAAATCTTAACGCAACGTCTCGTAGTACGTTAGCGGGAGCTGGAATGCAGCCGCTCCCACGGACACCGTTGACTCAGACTGCAGCAGGGCGATTGAGCCCCCGCCTCTTAATGACTTGAAAAGGGCGCATGAGACTCGCTCTGGGTTGGGACGCTGAACAGAACGACATGATGCGTGGGCCGGTTGGGGACGTTTGTTGGGTACAGGAATGGGGACAGGCTTGAGAATATGGGGGGGTGGAATCAGCAGGAGGGAAACGAGATTAAACGGGCTGGGGCATCATGGTCTGGGCCGAGATGGAATGTAGAAGCTAGTTTTATATTACAGGTAGTAAGACACAGCAAATGAATGGGTTTGTCGCTTGACCCCTACCCATTGTGGAATGTCCAGGCCCCCCCTCCCTATCCTCCCTTGTGGTCAGTGTCTGGTCAGTTAGGTCTCCAGCCAGGCTGTTGCTCCTCTAGCCTCTCATGTATATTTCGAAAGGAACGATTCCAATTTTAATCCTGGTCTGACCAGTTTGGGCCAAGGCAATGTATCTGTAAATGTAATGTATGTTAATATATGTAAGAATGGCCCGTAAATTTTAGGTCAGGTTTGATGAGGGGCCAAGTTTCTGAAACAGCCTCAGCTTTGGGTTCAGTAAACGTTTAGCATCTTGCTGGCCAATAAAGACGGATTTGTTTATCATGCGGTTAAACGGGTTTCATGAGGCGATCTCTGTTTGCAGATGGAGTACACTGGTGGTTCTATGCAGGGATGGGTTTTGGGTCCGTTAACCCCCACATTCTCTGCTCCCTTTGCAGCTGCGGAAGGCGGTGATGGATCACATCTCAGACTCCTTCCTGGAGACCAACGTTCCGCTGCTGGTCCTCATCGAGGCAGCCAAGAGTGGCAATGAGAAGGAGGTCAAGGAGTATGCCCAGGTGTTCCGCGAGCATGCGAACAAGTTGGTGGAGGTAGGATATTAGTGTTGTGATATGAATACCTGTGTTTGAGATTGGTATGAGAGGTTTCGTGTCTTTGGGTGCCTAACTATTCACTCCCTGGTTTGGCCTTATTTTGGCTGCATCTCAGCCTGAGGTTTTCGGCTCAGTCTGATCGCTTTAAGCTCCTTCTTTACCATCTCCATCCACTTGGACTCCCACCCATTTGGCAAATCAGCTCCCCATCCTTTGGCCTTTTGCAGTCTGGTGGTGCCCTGTCACCAGTCTGGGCCTGCCTCGCGCCTCTGCCTGTGATGAGACATCACATTTGCATTGCATTTCATTCGCTAAATGCTAAGCGCTTACCCAGAGCGATATGGCAGACAGCTAAAAACGGAGGCAGTGGAGTCGGCCATTCCTGTGCTTTGCGAGCGGTTGAGCGGCTCCAATTGAACGGCAGCTATAATGTTCCTGTGGAGTCTCGTGCCATTGTGTAGCAAGTAGCTTCCCGTGGGCATGGGAGGGTTTGCTTGTGGCCTGGGAGCAAAAGCATGTAGGCAAGACAGAGCTTTGTTCTGCTTTTTAACAAAAACTCAGAGCTCCGAAACTGCAAATCATCGCTGAATAATTAATTCACATCCTTTGCCGTTTGATCAGTTCAGATTTTGGAATAACCTAAATGTTGTTTATGTTGGTGTAGTTTTTGTATATGTATTCAAATAACTTAACAGTTTCAAAGATAAGATGAACTTTATTGATCCAAGGGGGAAATTCTGGTGCAGACAGGACCAAGGTACATAAAGTGCGGAGAAATAAGCATATATTGCAAGACAAGACAAAGTGCAGAGAAACAATTTTAAAATGTACATAGAAGACAAACAGATCATTCTAAAAAGGAATGTTAAGAAATAAATATAAATAATAAATTAACGGAAGGTATGTGTGCAGACAGATTATACTTGAATTATACTTATGGAAAGATCCAGATGCATCGTGACTGGGGGTGGGGGTGTCACATGTCAGGAGAAGATAACAAGTTCCATGGAAAAAACTGGAACTCAACATACAGACTCTATGTACACATGTATTCAGGGGGACCCTTCATCTCAAAAATATCCTGGCTTGGGAGTGCCGATTTATTGGCGGTATAGTGGGAGAGCCTCCAGTGAAGTTATGATACGGTTTTTATGACATGATTTCACAATCCCTGCAAGAGCAGCAGCCAATTTGGCTGGAGGTCAGTAGTACCTCACGGGTCAAGAAAACCCATATTTGGCCAGGGAACCGGTGGGGGTGCCATTTCTGGGGCTTCTGAGCAGTCCTTTGGGTCGTTGAGACAGGGCAGGGTCTAGGACGGTGACCGCTGCGGGGCCGTGCTCCGTTGTTCCAACCCTACGCATGAATGGGCTCACTGCCCTGCCCTGGTTCTCCCGGACCTGCAAGCACACTCGGGTCAAGATGACTTTGCTCGGTTTGTTTGTCCCACTCTCTGGCCCTCGGATTTCGGGCCTCTCTTTCACAGGCCGGTGCGACGGGCATCTTGAGCAGGTCCGCAGGTTCTCTCTTTCGATTCTCTTTATTGCCGCCTGACGGGGGTGAGGAAGCCGCTAATTACCAAAGAGATTACTTTATAGGCCTGGAAAAGATAGCCAGGCAGAAAATCAACACGCCGGCCACCGTACCGCTCAGGAGGAAGATATTTACGGCGGCATCCGGATGACCTTAATTAGCGGAAGTCGGATTGGAACTGCAGGCTCCCGCATGCCATCCGGATATCCATCATCTGCCTATGATATCCCATAAAAGGACAGCTCCTCAGCAACGCGGCCCTTCTCCAAATACTCCTCGTCACGCTTCTGACATTGAGCTGTTCCTCCCAGCGGCTCTGCTCTGGGGAAACATTAGGAATAGCTTCCTGTCTTGAAGGAAATACAGGCCTGCCGACTCTGGCTTGGAACCTCTAGGAGTAGTGGTTCTTTAGACAGGTGTTCCAGCCACACTTTTGTCTTTTATTCCTCATTAAGCAGTTTAGTTGTCATTGTCTTATTAATTAAATATGTTTTGCATAAACTCCAGAGGGTTTTTGAAAAGGTTCATATCAGGCAGGAGACTCTGAAATGTGTTATAACAGTTTGGCACTGACATTCAGCAAAAAATTTCTTCTGCGTTTTTTCACCCTCTGGGGTCGAGTGCATCGTTGGTGATGCAGCATACTTTTTGCGTCTATTTCAGTTTATATCTTGTTGAAATCTTCATGTAGAATCATGAAAAAAACACTGGCTAAATCCGTAATCTGTCTTCTTTTCAAAACATCCATTGTCGGAAGTATTAAAGTTTTTAAAATCTGGTTAAATCGGCAAAAAAGTAAAACATGTCACTTTTCTTTATTTTACCTGCATGGGGGGCGTGTAGTACCGCCCTCACCTGAAGATCGCTATTCACATCCTAAACAGCCGCATTTCCACGTATTGAAATCACATTCGCATGGTAATCTGATGAACAATGCAGCGGTGAAACGCGATCCAGATACATCCCCATCAGCGCCATAAAAGGGGGGGGGGGGATGTGGCCAGGTGTGAACGGCTCATGCTTATACAGGAAAGCTCCTACATATTCAATATAAGGAGACCAGAAACAGTGACATGAGTTCGCTTTTTCTTATTTATT
>JAODKC010000053.1:3828912-3840261 GCA_026777985.1 Mormyrops attenuatus | reverse complement strand
TCTGACATATTTACAATATACATTAAAATAAAGATGAGTGTAATGGCAAAACAAATATACAAGAAATAATTTATTTGACATGAATTAAGTTGAAGAAATGTGTGATCATGCCCCAGTCAGTGAAAGTGGTTCCTACCCCTAGTCCCCAGAGGGTTAAACTGCACATTTCATTGGACTTAACAGACACTAGATGCTGCAAATAAATGGCCCCACCCCCATGGCTCTTAATGTTAATCTTAAAAACTTGAATTCCAAATGTTGCACTTTAAACTATTAGAGAAAAGTATTTGTTGGAAACTTCAGGGCAATTTTCATGGAAATTACTTTAAGAGCAAACAGCATGCCAGCACAAATGATCAGTTTTTAATTCTGTATTAGTAGGTGTCCCACAGAGCTCTGTTCCTGGGCTCCTTTTTTCTGTCCTTTTTCCTCCCTGGGGTGTAAGGCATTTATTTTCTGCCCATTTTCTTGGGAAATCAAAGACCTGCAGGTTCTGTGGAGTTGGTCATTAGTATTGGGCCAATTTCAGGTTAACGCTCCAGACTTTCTCTACATCTTGGTGGGAAGGACAATGTTGCTAACGGAGACAGATCCTCACAGAAAATATGGAGAGACGTGTGGCTGGCGTTTTGCGCCTGGTCTGCGTTATTGGAGGCTTTTAAAGCGATTCTCGTGGAATGGCAGGGTGGGGGGATGGGGGGGGGTTCTGTTCGTCCACCACCTGCTCTCACTTTGATTCAGTTATCAGTCCCGAAATAAGTGTCGACACTTGTGAAATTTTGATTGATGTCTCTAGCTGACGCCTAAACAAGTTACACAAATAAGTCAATTTATTCTTCTGAAATGCCACCTTACAGCTTATGAAAAAGAAACTTGCATCTGTTCATTACTAAACTATAATATATAACAGTGGCAATGAGCTTACTCAGAATAGTACTCTGAATGAAAAAACTAATAAAATAAATACACTAAATAAGTACTGCCAATGCTTATGCTAGAGCGCTAGCGATTTGTACATAACGGATATCGACCTGGCCTTCAGGCTGGCTGACAGTGGCCCAGGCGGGGCAGTAAATATCTCCCTGTGGTGAGTGCATTACGGAGTGTTCTGGAACATGGGCGATGGATGGATTGCTGTTGGAACAAGTCTATTTGTAATGACCCAGACCTCTGAGCTGACTGGTCCCTTCTCACCAGAGTTATGAGTCTCCGAGGAAATCGCATGTGCTAGAGGTTTTGAAGGGGGTGGGGCTTTGATACATTATGTCCCTTCACCCCAAAGGACGGTTTTAGTTCTTGTTATGCTAACCGGAATAATTGGAAGCATGTCACGGGGAGTACTGACCTTTGAAGTGGTTTTTTTTTTTACCCATGCAAATGGGTACGTTGGAAAAGCACGGAGGTAACGCTTTTTCGGACACGCAGACGCGTCTTGCATGGAGACGTCAGAGAGCTGCGGGCGGGAGCCCTCTCATCTAGGAGTTGTGTGTGGCGGTGCTTTATGGTGATTGCTGTGTGATGTAGCACAGGTGGATCGATACAGCTTAGGCTTTGCTAATAATTTGTGTGTCAAGTGAGTCAGAGATGTCATCTGGTTTTTTATTTTTTGACCACCGGGTAAAAAAATATTATGTCGCCTAATTTTATATGAACTTACGAAAGATGATCGGCTATCAAATACTCGACAATCCGAGGTGATGATGAAGATCAGTTTAGCGGACATGCTAACATGCTGACATTGCTGTCGAGACTCAGACTTTGCCCATTCCCACAGTCCATCTTAAGCCCTTTATCATCCAGTATGCTGACGGTTAGCCGTTAAAGCCCGATCTGTGTACTCTGAGCGAGGCCTGTTCAGCCATGTTTACTGAGGCAGCCGCTTCGACGCCTGCTGCCAGAGCATGATCCGGCACTCCCCCAAGGCATGATGGGAAGCGCTGTTCCTTTTATGGAAGGCCCCTTTCTGTTGCCGCAGTACTTTTTTTTGGCAGCAGGTGGCAGGGTGGTCAGAACACAAGAACAATGCTACTTATTTGACAGGCTGCTTCTGGAATAGCCATGTGTGAGAATGACAGGGAAAAGGAGACGTGTGGCATCCTCTGTGAGAGCTCGTCCGTTTTCCCAGCATGCTCAACGGCACAGCTCCAGTCCGTGGTCTCGTGGTTATTTTTTACATTATATATGACCGGGTCATTATATATGAGGTCTGAAGCGGTGTCTGGCGATGGGGATGATGTCCCGTAGCGATCGGTGGTGGCGGTACTGCAAATGGAGCTGTTGATCAAGCGGAAATCGAATTAATGTCAGTTGTGCAAAGGCCCTCGGGTTGTTTTGGGAGTGCAGGTCAGCGTTAGTGGGCTGTCCTTTTAACGTGACACCATCCCCTATGACATTCCGGAGCGTCCACAGGCAGAGCGGCAGGCCGCAGTGATTTTCCTCGTGCCGGGATGCGCGCAGCTAAAGGAGGCCGGCGTGCGCCTTCCGCCCCCGCGTCGCTGCGTAATTAAACACGGAGCCGCGCAGCTAGGGATCGGCGTGTGACGGCGGCGTCGTGGGCCACACAACCTGGGGGCCGGTGCCCGGGTAAAGTTTGGAGCATCTTTAAGATTGCAGTGATGAACAATCATGAAAAACAGATTTATTTAATAAATGCCTGATTTATATCCCTGTGTCCCCTTGTTTATATGCATTCCGTCGTCTGCGGAGTCACGGCGACTTACCCCTTGCCATGCCTCTTTTTCATGGTTTTTCTGGAATTGCCCCCGGCACTAGTAGGTGGGGGGTGTCTCACACCCCAGTTTGAGGGGGTTTTATTCAATGTCCAGAGTCACTCGTCAGCAGAGGCAAAGCCAGGGCGCCCCCCCACAGGCCCGGTGACAGGCAGGCCCGGGCGGCGTCGCACTGTAGGAATCCCTGCCGTGTTCCTCAGATAGCGTGCTAAGTGGATTATGGGAGATTAAGTGAGACAAACGGGGCGGGGGGGCTGACACAGCTCCGTGGCCCCGGGCGCCAAGCCCCCTTTGCCGTGTAACACCGTACGCACTCTGCTCGTTCAAACTCATTACGCCACACGTCTGCGGAATTAGCCCTAAAGCTACTGCTGTGTTTTATTTTTCTCCTCGTTGTTTTCTAACTGTGTGTTTAATTTCTGTACTTGACATCTTTCGCTTTCTCACGTAGACTCTCACAGCTGTTTAGCGTGGTCAGAAGTATTCTGCTTTTTTGCCTAAAACTCACATTTGAATGATGAGGACAGTTTAGCGGCCCAAAAGCTAGAACCTACTTTACAATTTTTACTCTCATACTAATTAGACAGCTGGATAAACACTCATGGAATATGGATGTGGATTCTTGATTATTGGTTAATCACTAATTACTTTTCTGTAGTCTGGTATTAGTCTCCTCTCAATCAGCAAAGCTGATTTAAAAATGCAGTTTGTCCCTAATCAGCATCCATACCGTACTCCCATGGTCCACGTTATAAAAGGGCATCACAGTTGGGTTTTATGGTCATATAACCCTGAACCAAAAAAGTGTCCCAATATATCAGTATTATTCAGTGCCTTGCTAGTTTTGAAAGAGCAGTTTTTCTAAGAGTGTGGGTTCTGCATTTCATGAATTGCTTATTTAAGAGCCCTCTAAAAGCTACGGGTTCTCTCACAATGACGCCAAACCAAGAAACGGAACACAGCAAAAAGCTGCCAGCTGGGGCGGAAATGCAGTGCCAAACTCCCCTGCTGAACCCTGCCAGACTGCAGGGGCGCTCCTCCAGCATTCCTACCCCTGAACGCCTCCGTTGCTGCTCTGGACGCTGCCTGGAGCAGGAGGCCTCACCTCTGCCTCACCGTGGGTATCCTGCTAGCATCACTGGGGTCTCTTCAGGTTTCGGACATCAACCTTCCTGACCGTTTCCTTGTAGATTGTGGGAGGAAACTGGAATACCTGGATAAAGGATGTGCAGACCTCACATACACATAGCCAGGGGCGAGAATGGAACCCAAGACCCTACAGTGCGGCCCAGTGAATCACCATGCCGCAGAGGAAAATAATATTCATAATTAAAAATAATTTTAAATGTCTCAATTCTTTCCATTATATGGGCACACCTTTCCAGTATAGGGGCTGATTTGGTTAAGTCTCCATATTTAAATAGCGGTGAGGTCATCCAGTGGCTGCAGAGGATTAGCCAATATTAGTGATTTATGTGCTACTGACCCCGCCTCTCAGGTGTAAAACCTTCGGCCTATCTCCGTGTTTGGTTCTGTTGGTTCTGTTACTTGGTTAAAAATACTGAATGGAAAATTAATCTGCTTCCCAAGCCTCATTAAAATCTCACCAGTGGATTTATGGCAAGTCTGCCGTCTGCGTCCAGCCCACCTCCCACGTGTAAACGATAGAAATGAAGTCATCTGAGCTGGAGGGGAGGCCGTCTGCATCCTGGCCGCCACTGGAGGTGAACCCAGGTGCCAGAGGCTGTTCCGGAGCCAGTGTGGGGATGGCTTGGAGCGGGCAGCTGTCCGAGGGAGCTAACCCCTCGCCCCCCGAGCCCGTGTGGCCGCCTGTGTGTTTTTAAGTGTCATCGGCATAGGTTCTGACTGGGTGGAGCCGTTGTGCTGTTGAAAAAAATGACCCCCTTATCCCGCGCTGCTTTTAAGATCCCGCGTAAACGGATTGTACCACTTGCAGTATGCTCCAGGTGGCCGCGTGACACTGTCACGGCACGTTCTTTATCACGAGAGCCCCGTGTCAGTGATTAAGCTCACTTTACGTCCAGTAAGTGATGCCCGTGGGTCCCTGTTTCGTGTGCGCTACCTGTAGCACGGCTGCAGCACGTCTCCTACACCCCGAGGTTACGGCGGTGTGGAGAGTCGTCCGCTGCTCTCACCCCTCACACTCTCTACTCCTCGCCCTAATTCGACCCAGTGCTAATTCGTACCCTGGGCCGTGTTAACGCCCTGTACAGAATGTTAGCCACTCTCGGTTAGGAAATGGGTCGCCTAGCTCAGCGAGTAATTGTACTCTGGACTCATTTGTGCAGCTGAATATTTTAGTGAAGCGACTCACATTTAGCGATGCACTCAGGGATACAAGAGAGAACTCCGACTGCGCGATGGCACGGGAGTAGTAGCTCTTTGGGGTATTTAAGAAGTACGGATTAGCTCTCTTTAGGTGATTTCGGGATGTGGTGATTTGAATTTGGAATTTATTCAGAAAGCAGGTGTGCCACTGTAGTCCTGTCCTGTTCTTTGGTCATGTGATCAGCTGGAGTTAGGGGTAGTACTAGGGTTGGGGCTGGACTTTGGGTCAGAGTAATGGTTAGAGCAAAGGTTAGGGTGAGGGGTGGGCGATATGGGAAAAATATTGTGATTTGTTTAAGGCGGGACTACGATCCATGATCTTATCACAATTCTTTTTCATGTTGGTTCAGTCTATTTTGCAAATTACTGAACAGTGCAACCAAACAAATTCCCTTATTTAAAAAAATATAGCTCTATAAGATAACAAGAAGAAAAGAATCACACCATACTCTTTCGGTTGTTTTCTTTTGAGGTGGTTAAAGAGGTTCGCTGCGTATGAACCATAGAACTGCAGCTAATAGAATATGCACACTGTAGTGAGATACTAACAATCTCTCTGTAAAGGCAGATGATTTAAAATCTTCAAATTGCACAGCCCTAGTTAGGGTTAGTTTGGGTTCAAGCCAGGGTTTGGGGTTAGCTTTAGAATTTATGCTCTTCTACCTTTTGATGCTTCTGTAATTTTTGTTCTTCCTCACTTGTGGGTTCTGCCTTACATGTTTCAGTGCGAAAAAGTGTTTTTAGAGAATCACATTATTTGTTGCAGTAACACAAACTACCTTTGTAGTGTTACATGCGTCCTTCAGGATTTCAACCGATTTCGCCACCTCTGTTGGCCGCCATCCTCTCATCAGTCCAGAGAAAATTAGCTCTGCAGCAGCTTCCTGGGCTTCCGCAAAGCCCCCCCCCCCCCGTCACGTACCACTCCACCCCACCTCCATCCACTCGCCACACCACCCTTGAAACCACGGCCGATCATAAGGTGTTTGATCGCTATCTAAAGGCTACAGTATATAACCCAATGTTTGATAGTGTTCCCAAAGTCCACGGAGATAAAAGTCTTCAGCTGTGTGTGGTGAATATTAAGACCATGGCAAATGACCCTCTGGGTCGGATGATTATACTGATTTCAAATTTTAGAAGTTCAGTTTATTTATGTTTGTCCCAAACTCCCTTCAGTAATTTTTTACTGTGCATTGGCTCATATTCTGAGCATTTGTATGATTTATTGTGTCGATAGATGGGATTTTTTTTTTGTTTGCACATTTTATTTTCTTCACTTTCATCCCAGATGTCAAATAATTTAGCCTGGCACCAAAGTCCCTTGTGAAATGGGGGAAAAAAATGACAAATTGGCCAGGGATACTCTTAGAAAAAAGTGTTTTGGGCTTGACGATACTGGTTGCCTGGGACATCAGAAAATGTAACTGAATATATAAATAAATCAGTATTAATTGTTTCCCAGAAAGTCGCCTTTCCAGAAGACTTATGTATGGTCCAACTATATTACCTGAGCTAAACAGATTAAACATGGTGGATGAAAGATACGATGCAATGTGTGCGTGGTACAAATATGTTTCTCTCAGCGTGGGTATAAAAATGAAAAGTATGCATGCAAACGGCGGCCCATTAGTAACCGTGCGCATGTCGCTGAGTGTGGCGTGGTCACGAGAGAAACGCCGGGTGACGCTGTAACACCTGACTCTCAGGAGTGCGTTAAATGGGTAACGACATGCCAATTCCTCATCATCATAATTCACTTACGCGCATTTCTGCGGTCATGGTTTCTCTGCGTTGATCTTCCAGCCAATTTTGGTGCGGAATTTCTTTCCACCAATTTCTGGGAAACACCGAAATTGGCGGGGAGATCAACGCAGGGAAACCTGAGCTGCAGTTGGACTTAAATGTGAGCTTTTTTTTTCGAGTTTAGAAGGGCTTGGTGGGTTATTTCTTGTCTTTAAAGCGGTTCAACTTACTGACACAGCCTAAATCTAATCATCAGAAAGCTTTAGAGGTGAAGTGGGCTGTCGTTGTCTAGTTAAATCCCCTGGAAATTAGTCCATTAATCAGCCCCCCGTTTCATTTCCCGTTTTTTTTATATAAGGGGGTGATTTGCACTTGGGGTGGACGAGGTAGAAAGGAGGAAAGAATGGCGCACAGACCATAACAATATCCATCAATTCTCATTACTGGGAAGTGATCATCTCTCCTAATTAGGGCCGGGCTTTTTACCGGGGTGCGGGTATGGGACTTAACGAGGCGACGGTGGCTGGGACGCTCCTTGATTAATTAGCCCGATGGCACAGAGCTGAGGAGTGGTGATTTTGCGGGAGATAGCTATTAATATGAGGAGTAATTTATCCCGGGGTCAAGTCACCTAAAAAATACCACATCTGCTATCAGGTTGGAAACATCACCGCGTAACCAGAATTTGCCCCCTTGCCTTAATATTTCAGGGATATTTGTCCTCCCCCTGCCCTCCTCTTCTGTACCACCCCCCACCGTCGCCACCTACCCAGACTTTGTCATTGCGGAGAGATCACTCTTCGTTAAGTGGGGGCCCTCGAAGGGACAGGCAGGCTGAGAAATGTCAGTCGCTGTGCTGCCTGCTGTAAGTCCACGGCTGCCCCCCCACCAGCGTCCTGTCCGCTTGACAGTTGGTCTTTTCCCTGTTAAAACGTCATGCTGGGCTGTCAGTTCCTTGTCGTCATCCATCTTCCCAAAAACCCCCTCTGTCCCCGAATTAACTGTAAACTGGATGCCACTCAGTAGATACCAGGATGGTTGCCTCGAAAGCTTCTAACGTCAGTTTGATGAGGAACGAAAAGTCAGTCAGGTTGCGGATCCTGTCATCTGTGTTACATTTACTTAGTGACGTACAGCTGACAGAACTGGATCCACCAGTCCCAGGAGCAATTTGCGTTAAGAGCTTCAATGGTGACATGGGTCTGCAGATTCAGGGATTTGAACTAGCGGCCCTCTGTCCAGAGCAACAGCAACCTATCCCATTGAGAAAACACTGCCCCACAACCAGCTCAGAACAGACGTAATTTTAAATGGCTGCCAACCAGAGGTGGGTAGTTCAGGTCCAGAGAGTGAAAATCCAGACTGAGATTTAGTTTCAACCAACCAGTTGAGTATAAAGAGTCACAGTGACAGAGACTCAGCTGACTGGTTTAAACAAAATCTTGGTCTGGACTTTTACACTCTGGACCTGAACTACCCACCTCTGTTGCCAACAGACTCGCGCTTTCCAAACAGATTATCGAACGTGATGAGCTTGGAGCCATGAACACACACGATTACGTTGTAGTTACCCCCTGGCCTCATGTACCTTCTGTCACCCATGGCTGGGTCCTATGATCCACAGCCCCCCCCCATTCCCCACCCCACAGCAGCAGTGGCTAAAAGCTGCCGGGATCAAAGGGCGGTGTTTACACATCCCCCCGACATATGTTGCTCCGCTGGTGAATGAATGATAATATTCGCCCAAATTGATCTCTGGATGTGGTGTTTTAGATGTGGCCCATTATGTTTGATATATTGGCCGTATAAACTGGAACAGATGTGAATTTCTTCATGATTGATGGACCAGGACGAGCCCACTTGCGTTGGCCTGAAAAGAGCCACACTTTTCTCCCTATGTTTTTTTTGTCTCTTGCGGTAATTGGCAACATTGACCCCCCCACCGAGTTAAACACAGACCCTTTTTCTCACCGATCATGTCATCCTCACCGTCGAGCTGAGACAATGTAGGTATGCACTCATGTAAACAGCAGAGTTATTTCCGCATCCTACTGCTGGTTCCATAGTTCCTTGTGTGACTAATCAAACTAGTGTTCCTCCCAAGGACACTATTTCAGGACTGCACCCTTAAAGCCCACCCCCTCGCACAGATGCGCATGACGGACAGCACCGACAGCCAATCCGCAACAGGATAGGCCACTCACACCTCGTGTTCCTTTAATTAGCTGGCTTAATATAAAATTTACAGCTCTCCTTATGATGAACAAGAGCCTTTTCCTGTGAGTAACTGTCCTGGCGTGTTAGGCAGGAAGACATGCTGTATAGAAGGAGAGTTCTAGGACCTCGCATTCCCTCATACCAGGCAAAAGCGTCTCGATCAGTGACATTTCCAAGGTGGTTGGAGGTGTGGGGGTGGTGGCCAGCCTGTGGCGCTGAGGCTCTTTCGCTCTGCTTGGTGCAGAACTTAGACCAAACTGCATTGTATGGGCGTAGCATCATGTCCCCTTATGACCACATGGGGGCGCTGTGGAGTACCCAAGTTTTTCTGATCTGCTTTCTCTTCAAGGACTCCAGAATCTGGGATGTAGGCTTCTATAGTCCGTCCCAGACGGGGGAGCACCCTGGGCCGAATGTCAGTGCGTTACATACAAAATCCATCCCCCCCAGTACGGGAACAGAACTAAAAACCCCTACCGGAGAGTACGAAAAAGGCAGAACTGCTCACCTTCACCTAACTTGCTGACAGCCTGCTTAATGTAAACCTCTTACATCAGCTTTGGGGGATGCTCTGAGTGCAGGAACACCTACGTTTAGCCTGCACTGCCACTTAAATATTCCTCTTTTTATAATTTTTTTCCTACAGAGCACATGTGGATCCCTTTGAAATAGTCATTTATTCACACCCATGCAGTGCAGGTATGCTGGGGGCCAGAGCAGTGGTTTATTAGCCATAGTTACACATTCAGGGTGATTCTTTAAAAGACAGAAGGTTTTAGCAACATCTTTATATATATGTGTCGGTTATTTGGAGAGACACAGCAGAGTCAATAGGCAGCTTAGGATATTATCGGGAGTATCATTCTGTGGATGTCAGTATGGATATACATACTGCTTCTGTAAATGGGTGAAAATGCTGTAAAAATAGTGTGAGATTCCTCTCCAGGGTCGCGATGGCAGAGTCACACCCCAGGTGTGACTCAGGTTGACCCGCTGTGGGTGAGCATGCACATGCCGGGATTCTGCTGTAGCGGTGACACGGCATCATTCGGGGGTCCAAAAGGCCTGTCTGTTAGATTAGCCGGCCGGCCAGCAGAATTCCCCATCTTTCCGCCGTCCGTCGGAAAGTTTCCGCCAGCTGACGCGAGTTTAAACTGGTGTTACGCTGATGTTAATCGCGTGTAATCCACTCTCAAGGTGAAGATGTGTGTTCGGCACATTGGATTTATGTCTCATTAATCTACCTTAAATAGAAGGGGGGGGGGGGTGGAGTAGCCTGGTCGTCATGGTGATCGTCTTGGCCGACCACGCCGCCCCGCTGGGCGACCAGGAAGTCCGGGGAGTGTGTGTGCGAAATCGGCAGCGTGGCCCGTCTCGCCCGTCGGATTATTAGATTAATGGTCCCTCTGAGTTATCAGTCCGCTTCCAGGGAGCCACAGATGACTCAGCCTCCGTCGATATGATTTTGCAATTTTGCAGGCCGCCCACGCTGCATCCCTGTGTCGCCCGCTTCTCCTGTCCGATATTTGTTTTTTGGCGCTCCTTTCCATTCACTGTAGCAGCCGGGGGGGGCGCCACAGCGAAGCCCCAGCGACGTCCCAGC
This sequence comes from Mormyrops attenuatus, assembly GCA_026777985.1. NCBI lineage: Eukaryota > Metazoa > Chordata > Actinopteri > Osteoglossiformes > Mormyridae > Mormyrops > Mormyrops attenuatus. Next base: position 3,829,617 of record JAODKC010000053.1, on the reverse strand, counting down.
ATAGACGACTTCAGAACGGCATTTCCGCGGACAGCTACACTAACGTGCCACACTGTTCTGCCGTGTGGGCCCCCTTAGCCAGCACCTGGGTTTCTGTCTCGCGGCTGTGCGCCCCCCCCCATCTCCATCAAGGGTGGCGGCAGTTAAGCTTTTTTACGCTTGTAATTTAAATGCTACGCATTTTCTCGTGGAAGAGGTAGACTAAGGAGATGAGCCTAGCGCATTAGCTAGCGTGATGCGGGGGAGTTTAGCCCGAAGCAAGGAACATGAATAGGCTGTATATGAAATGTAAATAAATGTGAAATACAAAGAAGCAGACAAATAATACTGATATGACAGTAGTCTCCATTATAATGATTTCCGTGGAGAACAGAGGCATCTAAAGGCCACATTCACATGCCATGGCTCTGGTCCTGATTTTACTTGCCAAGGAAGGTCAGCACGGCACAGAAAGATCAGAAGTGAACTCTGGACTTTTTGATCACCTAATTCCATCCCTTGTGACCAAAACGTCTCGACCCCAGCAGACACTGCTGACCAGGAAGCTCTTAACCCCCCCCCCCCAGTCTGCGAAAGGAAGCGAGATGCGGGAGGTGTCCCAGCGACGCAAACGGCGTGAGGACAGCAGGTATGCACGGAGGAACGCCATGCCTGAGATTCCTGGCTGCGTTTAACCTTTAGTGACTTATGCTCCTTCAACTAATA
>JAODKC010000053.1:3785039-3820008 GCA_026777985.1 Mormyrops attenuatus | reverse complement strand
CAGTTTGAAAGTAGTTTGTAAAACCCGAAGTAGCTCAAAGTGTCCTCCATGACATGGATTATCTGGTCACCCTAGCTTAGCTGCAGAGTGGGCGAGGCCCTCCATGGATCAGGCTTCCCACCTCTGCTGTATATTAATGCTGGTATGAGACGACATGATATGAGTTTGACAACGTCTCAGTGAAGCTCCAGGGTCTTAGAAACGGCTTCGCAACCAGACTAACAGGTAAAAACAAGTTTGGTGTTCAAGAAACGATTTTGATCACGGCATGATCCATGCGGTGACAACTTTCTCTGATGGTAACAGAGTTACCGAGATCTTCACGGCACAAGTCACGCCCATATCAGGACAAAATATTCAAACAATTGAATCTAATTATCTATGTACTTGGTTTATTTTTTAAAAATTAAATGTTTTTTTTTAAATAATTAATAAATGTTTCTCATCAGGAGATTTAACCTTTGATTACCATGCAAACAAACTACAAAGCACCAAATTTAATGCAGTGTAATATTCTGCTAATGCCCAGAATAAGGTCCGGCCAAATGAAAAAAAATACTTTGCATTAACATGCTTTTAGGAGTTCTGATCTGTCACACCCTGCATTCCTTTCCCCTCGTTCTCTCGTGGCTCTAATGAGCCACACCTGTTACTTGTTCAATCTTCCCTCTCGTTACACCCCTCATGTGGATTACCCCAGGTGCCTCTTGTCTGCTCCCTCATCTGTGATGTATATAGTGCCTCCCTGTTTCAAGCTCCCCATTCCAATCATTGATGTTGTCGCCTGTGTGAGCTCCCCCAGTGGGCCTTGTGTCCTGTGCTCTTGCCTGATCCTCCCTACCCTGTTTTAGGGAGGTGATGCTACGATTATACAATTCTTTGGTAAGACCCCACCTAGAGGTGGCATGGTGGTGCAGTGGTTAGCACTGTTGCCTTACACCTCTGGGACCGGGGTTCAAGTCTCCGCCTGGGTTCCATGTGTGTGGAGTTTGCATGTTCTCCCCGTGTCGTCGTGGGGTTTCCCCCCACAGTTTAAAGACATGCTGAGGCTAACTGGAGTTACTAAATTGCCCATAGGTGTGCATGTGTGAGTGAATGGTGTGAATGTGCCCTGCGATCAGTTGCCCCCCATCCTGAGATGTTCCCCGCCTTGTGCCGGGATAGGCTACTGACCCCCCCCCATGACCCAGAAGGATAAGCAGTTTGGAAAATGGATGGATATATATTTATCTTTTTTAACTTAGGTTTAATTTTCATTTGATACTTAAGGAAATATATTTTATTTAGCAGTAGCTCTTAAATATATTGTATATTGCATACAATATAAAAATTACAGTACTTATTATAAATTACTTCCCTTTTGTGAACGATGCATATATATGAATTAAAAACTGAATCCCCTTTTCCCCCATCACAGTTATACATACAGTTACCTGTATTCCTATTATGAAAATTTAACATTTATAATGTTACAAACTCAGCATGCATATAAGAGCTAATGAAATGTGTTTTTAGATAAATCTTTGTTTTTGATCCATAATTTACATTATGTTTAATTTTCATTCTATAATTCTTTTACTGTTATTTATTGGTCGCAGATGATCAGGACAGTCATCCCAGTCAGAGCGACATACGCACATTACTGCAATGAATCTGAGAAGGACGATACCTACACTCTTAGCTGTTCTTGAGTTATAAGGTCTAATGAAACCTGAGATATTTTGTGGACCAACAGTAAAGTCCCAGATCAGACTCTTTGATGTTTTTCAGCCAAGGACTATATGAAGTGAATGAGGAGTTCCACACGAAGGCATATCGAAGAAGACAATCGTGCAGAAATTCTAAACCAGTAGAGGCTGATTCTCATGAGAGCATTGTCTGTACCACAAGGCTGGTCTTCCACCTTCGTCACACATTTAATGACCGCAGGTCATTAAACAGTATTAAAAAGCATTAAATCAATTTAGAGAAAAAAAATAAGTTTTAAAACAATATTTGACATCTTAAATGCGATTTCTGTAGGTATTAAATATTTTCTTGTTTTTATTTAATCAAAGTACATTTGTCCATTTCGATTGTTCCGTTTGCTCACAGGCCACTTCGACTGCGGGGAACCTTATAACCGTAGATGGAAACAAATTAATGTATCACACAATGTACCTTACCGCAGTAAAGTTAGGTTTATGTTCGAAAATCAGTTTTCCAGCTTTAAAGGGGCAGTTCACCTCAAAACTGAAAAAAAAACATGTTTTACTGGAGCTTTGGTGCTAATTATCTATCCATCTAGGTCATTCTGCTGGGATGGAGATACCGGACTCTTCTCTCGAATATAATGGGACTGAATGGCATTCTTTCTGTGGTGATTAAAGTGCCAAAAAAATACATTTGAAAAATCCAACAGCAGTGTCTCTTACCAGGAATCACGACCAAGTTACTGAAGATAATCCACAGAGTTTTTAGTGAGCAGTTTAATGTAGGAACTCCACACGCCAGTCGTATCAGTGCGCAGATGATAACGCCAGGGTTCTCCTGCTCGGACCTTCTGCACAATGCCGATACCTTGATTCCCTCTGAAGAAAAAAAAAACTCTCGTTTTTTTTCGGTTACATGTGCAGTGGAAGTGCGTGTGGACGTGGCTTTTCTGAGAACTGATACTTATAAATAGGCTGGACAACAAAACTAACTATACAAAGTAACTATTTCTGTTCCTAAGAATCAACGTAGAGGTTTGAAAGCAGCTTCAGAGAGTGCCTAAATTTCACATTCTGAATAAGAAAATACACAATTATAAGCTACTTTTGTCCAGAGTGACATAAAAGAGAGGAAAGTTTGGAGTCAGAGAGCAGGGTCGGCATCCAACACCCCTGAGCGTTGGGTTGAGTCCTAATTAAATCATGAGACCTAAAGACTCCCACGGAACTGCGGGCTAAAGGCATCCAAGCGAGGAAAGCCTGGGCTCAAAGAACAGGGTCAGCATCCGGCCTCCAGCACCCCAGAGCAGTTGGGTTTAAGGACCATACTTAAGGTCCCAGTGGTGACATTATTACTACCAGCTACAGGATTCAAACCCAGAGCCTTCTGGACACGAACATAGATTACTAAGCTACATACCACATTCACATGTGCTTAATATATTGGAATTTAGTAACAGAAACGGAATGAAGCACAATATTCTGTGAAGTGACTGTCAGCTGTGCACCAGCAGGGGGCGATCAACACCACACAGGTGTGGTAATTGTGGTTTCCTCACAGTCAACTGCAAGACTGCTAGAGGGACATGGCTGTGACGGCCGGAAAACGCTAAACGTGCTGCTTCTGCTCTCTCTGCCCCCAAACGTAGACAGGCTGGGAGACTATGTGTTTGTTTTGTCTTGAATGGTATGAGAAGCTTAATCCACGTTTTATGTCTGTGAATTTGGCTGAGTTAAGGGCCTGTTGGGTATATTACTTACGCCAGTCAATAACTGGCTGTATTGTCATAACTTCAAACTGTACCACATGAAACATATTTACCGTTTCAATACAATATAGGAAAAATAAATGATTCAGTAAGGAAGAGGTTAGCCTATAACACCGAACTGCTCACCTCATCATCCGTAATTTTTGTAATTCTTAGTTTAGCTGCGGCTTGTTTTAACCTTACAAAAATAAACATCAGGGCAAGATCAGCCAAAACATCCAAAGGAGTCTCTACAGCAGGTCAGGAATAAACAGCATAGAGCATCTCAGCAATACCGCTGGCTCTCAGACCTGAACATGCAGGTCATCTTTGGTGACCCAGGGTACTCACCGTGTCTTTTCCCCAGCCAGTAGGTACCGACAGAGAGAGGAGCACAGAGCAGAACAGCCGCAGACACACTGACCACCAGCATCCAGCTCTGGATCATCCCTGCTGTAGAACCTCTGGGGGTCGTTATGGACCCATTGAAATCGTCTATATCAGGGACAGTGGGACATTTTCATGGTCATATTCGCTTTGCTGTTGCTTACAGAGACGGTTAACATAACTATTCAGGCACATCTTCCAGTACAGGTCATGGCGGTGAACTGGAGCCAATTACAAGCAACACAGTAAATGTATTTGCACAAATATCTTAGTCAAGTTTTCCATTCAATTTGAACTTTTTTAACTTTTTGGAAATAAAATTAATTGATTAATATTTTTAGAAGACCCAGGTTTCATATTTGTAACAGAAATGTAAAGTGTTCATCTTTCAGACTTGCTTCTTCTGCCTGCTGAAGACCGAGGATCATTGTTACCCTGAAAATATTTGAAATTTTGAAAAATGAACAATAAACGTAATGTTTGAGAAACACATGACACGACTGCTTGAGAATGTTGCAAAAAAAATCTTGATTTGCTCTTTAGTTCTTTAAAATATTTTGATACAGAATAATAATTATAATGACTTTTGTATCGTATTAATAACACACATGACAATGTCACATCATTAACAGGATTTTTTTTTCTTTTTTCACGGACTGAGTCTATTCTAAATTCACGAGGTACGCACTTTAAAACGTCACACATGTACTTTCATTCGTTCTTTCCCATTGTGACTAAAACACTCAAGCATTCACTAGCTATTATTATAACACGGATAAATATTTAGCCATTATTTAGGTGATAGCGATTTGGAGGTACTGAGTATTTAAAGTACTTCACTGCAATTCTGCTTTTTTTCTGTAGATGGCGACCAAAGGTAAAATTTCTGCAATTAATGATGACGTTCGTTCGGGATGAGTGACTATCTTTCATTTTCTCATTTTCATTTTTATCATTTTGTTTCAGCAACAGCAAACATTGCACAGATTAAGGATGACATCTCAATGTATTGTTAGTATTATTTTGGAGTAAATAAAATGTTTATTAATAAACAAATGCTTAAATTTACTAGGTACCCCATGACCCGGATCAAGTTAAGTGTTTAGAATATGGATGGACATTCTCCGCCAAGGCCTGGGCTGACACTCAGTCTCACTTCAGTCATGGCTGGAAGTTGAATGATTGAATGATATTTGAATGCCCGGTAAATCACTCGGGGCACATGTGCTATGAATACTGCCTATTTTTATGGATATCTATTTATTTATCTTTTGCATGCAATATTTTATTTCACCAGCAAAAATGATGTATGTGTTCACCAAAGTTCTGTAATTATTTTTAAACTCTGGGACCCTATCCAAGAGGGTATGGGAAGAAGGCTGGGGACAACCCAGGATGGGGTGCCAAACTATCAAAGGGCACATGGAGACCTACAGGCAATTTGGTAACTCCAATTAACTTCAGCATCTTTTTGGACTGGGGGGTGGGGGGCAGAGTACCCAGAAAAGAAATGCACGACAGCACAGGGAGAACAGGCACCCTGGTCCCAGAGGCGTGAGGCAACAGTGTTAACCACTGTGCCACCCCTACCATCTTCATACATTATACCTACAAAACATTGTAATTGTAAATTGTCCAAAAGCATTCTGACTCTATTACTGATTACCCCATTGCACCCCCTGCTGGAAAGGGTGTTGAAAAGCAACATGCAATGTTCTGTAAATATAGGTCAAATGTAACAAAAAGATTCTAAATATAGACATAGGGAAGCCCAGCTCCGCCTCACTATGTCCAAATAAGACATTGCTGGAGTGCTGCTCCGCCTCCAATGGTTCAATGGACGTTTTGCGCTAAAAAAAATTTTTTCATTTCTCGAGTTGGTGAGACATTAATACACGACGCCTTGGTTTCTGTCCCATGTTTTTGTTTTTTGACTTTTTTCACTTGCCGTCCTGCTGCCAAAACTTCACCTACTAGCTGAATTCTGCTAGGGGTGAGACATGAGTAGGAAGCAATCTGTGAATAGCTTGACGTTTTGATACATTTTCACTTGGACATTACGCATGAATAAGCAAGAATCCTACTTCTGGTAGTAAGTCATTTTGATGCATTTTTATGGTTCATTTACATGTTGTGAATGGTCTGTGTGTGTGTGTGAGTGTGTGTGTGAGTGTGTGTGTGTGTGTGTGTGTGCCCTGCGATGGGTTGGTTCCCCGTCCTGGGTTGTTCCCTGTCTATTGTCCATAGCCTCCAGGATAGGCTCTGAACCCCCCGCGACCCTAAATAGGCTAAACAGTGACAGAAAATGGATGTATGAGATGGATTTACATGTTGTTTCAAAAAATTTCAAGTACTATTTAACTGCACTATATGTACAATACGCATATCGAATACATTTTTTTACTTTTTGGCATTTTTTAGTTTATTTCGTATTGTTTCAAAGTGGCTCAACGACAAATGAACATTCTGCACCTTTAAGACTGATCAGAAAAACATATGACAACAAATAAACTGAGTGGCTTCTTCAAGACCCCCCATCACAAAGGTCCCCCCCATCACAACCATCACAACCACAATCTCTCTAATCATGACTTAACTCTTCCTTGTAGTAAACAATGTGCTGGTCGATCCATTGGGAAGGTTTAGATAATGGAAATTCAAAGGGAAAGGTATCCGTTTTCCCCACCCTGCGGCCCCCCCACTACCCCCCACCTCTGGATGATACAGTAGTTGCAGCACCATGTGATGCATTGCAATCGTCCAACACTCACAGCCATCCCTCCAAAGCAAAGCAGGATGAGCTCAAAAGAATTTACCCTGGCAGACATAAAGAATACTTCAAGCTCTCTCAAATGAGCCCACTGCTGGGACGGAACCGTGCAGGCAAACGTGGAGACCCTTGCGTGGCAGATCGCAGGGTCCATGCTGCATCCGTTCCAGCCTGGATGTTCTGCCTTAATATTTTATGGGCTACTGCGTACGAGAAAGCTACTGATAATTGTCTTGTTTTCTTTGATCTAAGTATTGAAATTTGAGTAAATACCTCTTGAAGTATTAACCTACGCTGATATCATCAGCTCTTTGGGGTGAAGGTCACCAGATAACCGTTTTACGGGGTTTGTGAAATCCTGTTAAATAAATTTATTATACTTGTCGGAGTGAGAACTTAGGGCGGATGGCAGAGCATGAGGTATCCCAGCCATGTTTGCTCGCAGTCTCTCTGGCTATAGTCGGTCTGTCTGGAACAGGGCAGATCAGTATGTACAGTACCCATCAGACACAGACCAGGAAACGATTTGCATCACAGTTGGTAATTTCTAATTGGTTGCCTGATTTGAGTGTTAATCAATCAGGTGACAGTAACCTTTGACATAAGATCTTCCCTAAGTGACTTAGAGGGTCATTGGTTATTCTGTAGATAATCAGAGGGGTAATATTTTAGCTGGCTTGGGAATAAATAATTAAGGGTTTGTTGTTTGTATGATTGTTATAACTGGTCTATAAAGGATCTCCCCTATCCCTACAACAGTGTTTTTGTGATTTGATGGCAAACAGGAATACCTATTTTAAGCTTCTTTGATGGCCTAATTTTGTCTGAATATTACCATCTTAAAAATGTTTTTAAATACTGAATAATGCTTGAATTCCCTGGAGATTCTCCCACGACTAAGCTGAAAATTCCATGCTGTGTTACTCCTGTCATTCTGGACGAGTAAATAAGTATTTAGTCAACATTTCTCAATTGCGTTGGAAACAGCAGGGAGGCTAAAACAAACCATCTTGCCCCAGGATCCGTGTCCTGAATTTGACGGAAAAATTCCTCTCTCTTTTTATTTTTTTATTTATTATTTTAAACAAGCTGAGCTAAGGGAGTATTAGAAAATCTCTATTTATTTTTGTAGGAGATACCTGTTAAGGGATTTATGAAAGTGAGATGGATTTGAACAATGCACCTTGCATCCTCTCATTTGTGTTCAGTGAAGTTCATCAAATCTGGGTCACGGTGATTCAGAGTCTATTCCAGGAAGCAGAGGAGGTGCAGCGACAGGGCAGCAGTCCATCACCAGGTACTCATAAACGTTCAGTCGCACACCATGGGAAACGGAGAGCCCTTCATTCATTTCCTTTGTGACGAAAGGGGAAGAAGTTTCACAGAAACATGGCTTATGTTGTCTTGTCCTTCATCAGTCTCCATAGTTCCACCCCCCCCCCCAAATCCATAATCCATCGTATATTGTTGATGTCATGTGACACATTTGAGTATAATATTGTTTCTGCCCCATAATGTCAATAACAGAACACATCATAACAGACTCTGCTGGCTTCTAGATCACAGGGACTCTCTGAATGTTACCAACCGTTTTACGTGGCGTGACGATATCAGCCAGGGACCGTGTTTTTAAAAGTCAAAGTGTGAAACGATAGGGAAGAAGGTCAAAAGTGCTTTTTGTTTGTGTAAGAGGAATCTAATACTCGGTATGGATAAAACAGGCCCGCTAATCTCTGAAGGATTGCACAGAGTAAAGCCAGCCACGCTGAAATAGATAAACAGCGATTCCGGTAAAATCGGCAGGGTGGAGGCACGATGTGACGCGTTGCGTTTGTTTCTCCACCCTGGGAAAGGCCCTTCCAAGATAAAGAGAAGCCTGAGCAGAGAAGCATAAACCTTGGACGGCTCCCGCCCACAGATGGGAAATATCTGCTGTGTTTACTGACCTCATTCCTCCGGCCGTGACTCATCCAGGTTGCCTAGCGAGGAAGGAGAGGCAGGCTGCCTCTAGCGTGTCCTGCTCGTCCGGAGTGCGGCCACAGCGTGCAGCTGTGATGAGAAGCCATTTTACCTGCCCTGTGATTGGCTATGCGCTGAGGAGCAGCCAACATGGGGTCTAGTGCAGGGTTTTTCCAACCAATGGCCCACGGCCCATATCTGGCCATCTAGTCGGCTGCAGATCTGTAATAGGCTAATTTGATTTGGTCTGTTTTGAACTGCCATAGGGATCCGATCACCAGCTCTAAAGAATTACCTGGGGTACACTCCCCGTCCCCAATCGGCAAAAATTACAGAGGGATACTCTGCCCAATATAATAGTCAACGCCGAGACCTTGTGGTCAGAAAGGTTGACAATCCCTGGGCTAGTGGACATTTCACAGCCAATTAAAGAAATAAAGAAGTAAACACTCTCTCTGAATGCCATGTCTATAAGAATCTATGAATACCATCAAAATGCAGTATAATGCATTCATAACGCATTATTAACATGGCTTTAAATATGTACAAAAAGGCATACACACAAAGGCATAACAGATTAATGGTTATTATGAATCATGAATGGTTTATGAAGCTATAAATACCTTCATAATGCAGTAAAAAGTATCCTTAATGCTTATACCCACCATTATAATGCATTATAATACAAACCCAGGGGCCTAACCCAGGACCTTCTTGCTGTGAGGCAGCAGCGCTAACCACTGCGCCACTGTGCCGCCCATAAAGATAGCTATAGATGCTGTAATGCTTTATTGTTCTTATACCAACCATTATAATGCAGTATGAATGTATCTTTAATCCATTACAGATGACAGCTTCAAGTAAAGTGTTACCGAAATAAACACATAAAGAGTATGTCTGGCATTTAAATGAAGCTGTTGGACTGATTCCAAGCACATGGGCACCAGAAAGGGCTTCTGGACTGGAGAGTATCTAACCCTGTATACCAGAAAGGGCTTCTGGACTGGAGAGTATCTAACCCTGCATACCATAAAGGCAAACATTCAACAGCACACCACCTCATCCAAGTTCTAGACACTCTCCTGGAAATATAGGGACTTATTCCCTTCCAAAAAATGAGGTCCAAGAGTGGATTTAGGAACCCCGAAGCCAACTATTCATTGTTTATTTTAATATTCTCTCTAATATCCAGCTGCATGCCAGTGATTTTTAACGTGCCAGATGTTGTTACGACGCCTGTCATACGTTTCCTGTTGTTAACTGCTTTGGGGCAGCTGTTTTTTTGGTGGGGGGGGGCATATAAAAATGAACTGAATTTGAATTCTGTGAGACTCCTTGTGGAACACATGTGATGTTCATATGTCATATTTAGGTGGCCGTAATGACTAATATAATGACTTAATACAGCCTTCAGGTGTTTTTTGAACATTTTATGTTTCCTTACTCGCTTTATATCTTCTGGCCTGGAACTGAAGACGCAATTTAGTTCTACAGCACAATCTGGCCTTGCTACATGGCACTCCCTGTTGGCAGTCTGTGAGTCCTCAAGAATCTGTGATTTATTCTTCAGTATTATGCTTTTTCTGTCAAGGTAAAACAAAAAGGTATGCTTCGTAATAATATATTTGGTTTCTTTTGATCTGTACAAAGCAAAGCAAGTATAAGAACAAAAATGATCTCAAATGTCATTTGCCTAAACAAATCATTCCTCATTCATCATCGGCCTGTTTATTAATAAAGAATCACTTAGTCCTTGTCATTTTTTGGAAAATACTTTGTTTTGCTTCCCATGGACAATGTTCTAGCTAAATGAATTGATATTAATTTATTCACTGTTTACCAGAAATTTCCTGATACTAATATTAGCTACTGGTATTAGCCCTGGAGGTGGTAATAAGATGACAAAATAACAGCCAGGTACAACAATCATCTAGAATCTTTTCCTGGCCATTATTAGAACATTCCCAGTTTATGGCATTCTTGTTAAACTTCAACACAGAGTTTACAACTGGGAAACAAATTACTTAATGACAGGATATATATGATCCAGTGGGATGCATAAATGCGACAGGAATTCATGGTTTCCTTACTTTTTAACAGTATCTAAATACAGCTGGTAGTAGCTTAAAGTCTCTACGTTAATTTAGTAGAAGATGTGTTGATTTATACAACCCAATAAAACTTTATCCTGAAACAATTATCAGTCAGTACATGCGGGAAAGGGGAAAATGAGTTTATACCATAGCGCAACAACAAAATGTGTCCTTTGCATTTAACGCATATGTCACATTACATAGCAGGGGGCAGCTAATTCAGCACCCAGAGAGCAGTGCTTGGGGGTAGTTTCTTGGTCAGGGTGCCTCAGTGGTGCCTTGCTGGTGGGGGGATTCACACCAGCAATCTTTTGATTACAAGCGCAAGTCCCTAACCATTAGGTCATCACTGCCACACGTACGCAAGCATCTTTTGATGAAACACCATTGTTTGTCACTGATGCATCACAAAATAATCCCTACGCATGAATGCACTGTAGATGAATTTGTTCATTTTTGTCACTAATCACACAATTGTGTTGTGTTCATTGGAAAAGAGAGATGGGAGGCATTCTGTCAGGCAAAGATGGCATTTGCTAAAGGCGTAAAAACCTCATATGCAGACCTGAAACACTGACTCACTGACACACATCATGTCCAAAACGGCATAGCCTGTAAACTCTTAACATTTCCTGAGCGTTTCTGTTGAATTTGTGCTTGTTTTGGAAGTACATGCATTAATTCTGAAGAACGTCTCCAGCTCTTGGTGTCAGAACAGTAAGCTGGGAAGGAGCGACAATCCACATGCAGGCTTTGGATGAACTGAGGGGGGTGTATTACAGAACCAAAACACACTCAGACACAAACGAAAGGATCACAATGGGTCAGAACAGGAGACCTGGGGAAATAAGCAGAAGAGCCTACGGCTAGCCTAACATGGGGACAATCCATCCATCCATTGTCCAAACTGCTTATCCCAGTGGGTCGCAGGGGGTCCAGAACCTATCCCAGGAACTATGGGCACAAGGCCGGGAACAACCCAGGAGGGGGGGCCAGCCCATCGCAGGACACACTCACCCACCTACTGGCAATTTAGCAATTCTGATCAGCCTCAGCATGTCTTTGGACTGTGGGGGGAAACCGGAGAAACCTGGAGAAAACCCCATGACGACATGGGGAGAACATGCAAACTCCACACATGGAACCCAGGCAGAGACTTGAACCCTGGTCCCAGAGATGTGAGGCAACAGTGCTAACCACTGCACCACCATGCCACCCAACACAGGGACTAGGTCTGGTAAAATAATAACAGGAACACTGACCAACCACTGATGGGAACAGACATGCAACACCAACACTACAGGCACTACCAATGACCGAACTAGGGAACAGCACACAGGCGGAAACCTACATCCAAAGTTAATGAGGGTTAGATGAGGGACAGGTGTGAGTGATTTGGAGCAAGAGGGGAGGAAATGGAATGGCCAGCAGAGACCCCTGTTGGCCAAAAAGGAGCATGGCAGGAGTTACAAGGACAGATCATTACACTTAGCCTGAAGCCAGAGATCAAAAACATTTCAACATTATTTTTCTCTTCACAAATGAGAATTATTATGTTTTCAACAAATGATAAATCGTTGGTATGTAATAGAAACATTGCTGTAAGAAGTTTATTTTCCTACAATGTACAATTAGTTAGATAGTCCGATACATGATACATTAACTAATGATAATTTCTTAGTTCATAGCTGTTTCCTTAAAACAACAAAATCTTTTTTGTCTGTTTCTGTTTGACATTATGAATGTCAGGAATGTAACAGAGTAATATCGGTTACAGTAATATAATGAGGAAAGAGCAACTTGGGAATCCCTGAGGCTCTGAATGTGCTTAAGGCTATCAGGTCCATTTTATAACGTGCAGTTGGTCTCCCTCCCTTAGCCACCAGTGTCTGTAATAATTCTGCCTTTTAAAGACAGATGCATGTTAGTAATGTTCCAAGCAGCCAGTGATTGAACATCTGCTACTATCCAGTCTAAGATTGGCACTTTGACTAATTACTGCTGAGAAACAGACCAAATAGGTCACATGACGGGAACGTGGAATGGCGTCACTTTCGGGAATTGGTACATCGCCGCATTTCGTTCTGGAATTGTTTTCCCTCTGTTGACACAGAACATATCCGGATTAGCCTAAATGCTAATGTTTGAAGAAGTGCTACTATGAACTCACAGTTACCTCCTGAAATATACAGACAAACAGTAACATACTCTGAACAACTGGATCCAAAATGTCCTCTGCGACCCGGCATTCAGTCCAGTGCCGCTCCAGGGCTGGTCAGCCCAAGGCGTTTGTCTGTGGGACATTGTGATGTTGCATACACTGCAGAATATCCACCCGGCATGCGAAGGCTGACATGTGGTTTATATTGTGCTGTCAAGCGACGTGACTCACTCTGTTTTTCGCAAGAGCCAGATGTGTGATGCAGGATCGATGGGAGGGTTCAGTTGGCCTGGACCCTGATGCAAAAGCACAGATCGGTGCAGGAGTAAGAAATCGCAGACTGGAACTTTATTTCAGAGTAAACAAGCCTGAGCGATTTTTTTTTTTGTGTGAATTTCTGAGGTTATGTTTGAGGTCTACTTTATCACCAAGAGAGAGGTCCTGCCATCTGGAAGGGGATGTGAGACAATCCAGTCAAGCTCAAAGGATGTGTTAGCACAGGCTCTGTTTGTTTTTGGTTGTTCACTCTCTCTACACAAGTTGGGGCTCTGGAATCCATTGGAGGGTGGGTTTGTTGCTTCCTGACCATCCCTTAGGCAATGAAACGTGGCTCACGAAGACGTCACAGAAGCAGCAAACCACCCCTGAACTCACGCTGGAAATCACTGATGCCTTCACTTGGGTACAGACTCTTGGGATCTACCTCAGCTTCAGTGAATCTGGGATGGATTTCAGAGTATGACATGTAGCAACCGGATTACCTAACTCCTCACTCTAGAGGTTAGGATCACTTGGAAGTGAATGGATTCCACATAAACTTGAGTAGACGTAATTAATATATTTTACCAAGTGGCAAAAATAAGAAACCATTCTTCCATCAAACCGTCCATCGTCTAGCTACTCATGCTGGTTGTGACTTATAAGAGATGATGAGAAATGTGATGTTTTTCTTGTTTCTGTGGTATTTTTACCGGTTAAAAGCTCTGTGGAACAGACATGACTGCCAGAATGTTAGAATATGCTAGAATGCGTCTTCAGTAAGTCACATAGAAGCTGGAAGGGGATAAAAGAATAAGGAGCATCTCAGTTTCTCAGCTTCAGAGCTTTTGGGCAGTTTCCTCATCTCATCGCTCTTCTGTATTCTGAAGCCTTCCCTCGATGTCTCTCAGCCTCCCTGAAATAAAAGAAATGGTCTCCGGCAGAAGTTTGGAGTTCGGGGATTACGGGCTGTGATGTCTACAGGTTTGAAGTAACATTTCCATCATAATCAAAGGAGAAAATGATGTAAAATGCAAACAACTTCACCATCCATGCTTTACTCTAACTAAGAAGCCCTGTCCTCTTCTTCATTGCCATTTCTAATTGTCTTTCTGGAGCATTAGACAGATCATTGACCTTTCACAAATAAGCTGGAGACTCCCTAGTGATAGAAGCCTTAAAATGATTCAGATGCTGAAGTGCCTTTAATTGAATTACACGCCGACTTCCGGATCTGTGCTTTCGGAGCCCAAATTATACACTAATGGCACCTTAATTGATAGGCAGTGTTTACCCTGCAGAAGCAGGTAATTAACTACAGATAGGATGCCAAAAACAGCTGGATATAGGTTATCTGAAGTCAAACCAGGACAAAGACCAGTAACCTAGCAGAACATATGACAGAAAAAGTGTTCAGCCCTGGTACAGTTTTGTTCCCCAAGGTACAAACAACTTTAATGTACCCTAATGGTACAAAAATGTTCCTCAGAGTCCATTTCTGTACCTTAAAAGGCACATTTACCTACAGGTAAGGGTACAATTGCCAGACCCTTGAGGGTACAGCCCCAGGGTCAAGTAGTTGTACCCTCAAAGATACAAATTGGTACTTTTTCTGTCATTATATAACTCTTTAGTGTCTTAAATGTTTTAGTCAGTCTCTCTTTTTGGAATATTTGCAAGATTAGGCCATTGTTAGGGTGGATGTGATTCCACTCTTACTGAATCATTAACTCATATATTGGCAAAGCTAGGGGAAAAAAACTATGAATGTTAATCACATTTAAAATGGAACTGCAAATATGCTAATATTTCAGAAGTGAGGGGAATGGGATAGCAGAATTTCCTTAGCTGCCTCTTAAATCAGTATCTCTGTTTAGTTACGCTGGGTGTTGGAATTTTGGTCTGGAATCGAGTCAAATAATGATTATGGAGAAAAATGATAAAGTATGAAGGGTAACTTGTGTAACGCCCCCACTTCGTTAACCCATTTCTATTCATCTCTTCCTTGGTATGTGTTAAATAACTCGCATTCATCACGTCCTCGAGGATTGACTGCCTGAAGCATCCTTAAGCAAAATGGAAAGTTAAAAAACGCAGTGTTAGACTGTATCATATGTTATCCTACAATTAAGAATTATAGATGTCGTCTTTTTAAAAGTTTCCAAATCGCCAGTTTAGTGGGTTTTTTTCTGTCCTTCTAGTGGGATAATGAACAACTCCGTGGTTTGACATGCTTGGTCGCAAAGGGATTAAAACGACATTAACTTATGGCGGGCCAGGAACCAATTCTAGCTCTGGAGCCCTGAACCTTGAATGAGGTTTGTAGCTTGGGGATTTTCGAATGCCATAGACATGCCATCCTCCACTACTGCATACGCAAAATGGCAAATATCTGAAATGCAGCCAGAAGAGCAGCTGGTCTCCGGAGAGTGGATGGCTGGGAAGTCAAGTCATCTGAACTTTGGTTGATGGAAATGTTCCCTCTTGCTTATAACTGTGTCCTAAATATATGTGGTCAAGTACACTACCACTCAAAAGTCTGGACATACCTACATATAGAAATGTTTATTTGTACTATTCTCTGTATTTTAGAGTAATTAAGACATGAAAACTATAAAATGACATTTGGTATTGTGCACTGACCATACAAAAATCTGTTGGGGGGGGGGAGGCAGCAATTTGGGTTGGGACTCAGAAGGTTGCCTGTTCAGATCCCTGGGTCGGCATAGTGACCCCACCATTGGGCCCTTCAGCAAAGCCCTTAACCCCAATCACTCCAGGGACCGGCTGACCCTACTGTCTCCTCTACACCAGTTCCATGAGGTGGCCTCCTGGGATGCTTTTCCAGCTGTCCTGAAGGAGGTCCCACATATGCTGAGCTCTCATTGGCTGCTTTTCCTTCACTTTCTAGTCAAACTCCTCCAAAACCATTTCTGCTGTGTTTAGGTCAAGTGGCCAGGTCATGTGATGCGACACTATCGCTGTCATTGTAGACGGCATTGGTGTGTCCAAACTTTAGACTGGTACTATATTACCTTAAATAAAGTAAATACAATAAAACACTCGGCCCCAAGTAATACCAAATAAGTACTAGACCCCAAATAAGTACTGAAGAAAAATGTCTCAGAAGGAATGTCTGTTGAAACATGACTGTGCTTCCGAAGTACATTTAAAATGAGTGAATAAATATTACTTACTTAATGTGAATCTTCTAATAAAACTCCCATCATTTCAGCTGTTTTCCTGCTTACTTTTACGTCTCTGTTTTAATCAGCATTTTGAATAGTTATGCTGTCCTCTGACATAATAACTAAGCACTTTAAATATGGTGCTGTTTAATATTAACATCGTGGCGTGCGCAGACAGCTGGTCCTGAGTGGCCGTGACCCTGTGACAGCTCACATCTCGTCATCTATCGAGTCTGAAAACAGCCAGTGAACGGCAGGGTGGACCCCGACTGTGGAGAAATGGGGACCAGCGCAGTTTTTAATACCACACAAACTTGAGTATTTGCAAGCAGAAACTACAATAAATACTAATCAACCCTAACCCTTATTTATGAGATGCTGAGGCGGCATGTTCTGCTAACAAGCGAGCTGGCTGTGATCTTCTGACTCTGCCCGTTAGCTGTTTCTTTATTTGGGGGGGCAGGAGGCTCTTAAGTCACTTTTTGAGTGGTCCCAGAAATATCAAACCTGCCCCTGTGAGGACCTGTGCTGCTCTTTGGAAACGACGCTGGCTTGTACTGATTACACTGGCTTCTGCCCACACGAGAGCGTCTCTTCTAAGCTGGCATCTGTCACGAGAACATGCTGTATTGTTTGGGCTGTTTGGGGATAGTAAGAGCACGGGCGAGGTGTAACTGAACTATATTTACTGAATCTATCTGCAGTGTTTGACGCACCTGAGACACAGGGCAAATATTTGCTTACTTTTTTTTTTTTTGCAGCCTAACAGCACTAAATAACACGCAGTAAACATTCTGAACATAGATGTTTACATAATTTTTTTATTCCTTTAATTGGATTGAGGAAGATAATTAATCTTTCAAATCGGGGCTCACAAATCGCCCAGCATGTACGCTTGGCGTAAACATGTTTAGCTAAAGTAATTCGAACAGCAGATGTTGTTGTTACTAAGTTATAAAGATACGTGCTCAGTCAAGGGAATGCTGGGAAATTTTTTAAATGATGACCCAAGGCCTTTTGCTGATGAATTACAGTGTTTGCAGTGGAACCACATCATTAACACACAGCTGTGAAACTTTCTATAGGAATTTCAAAAAAAAAAATTGTTTGTGCAAGTGAATTTACAGGTTGTCACGGGTTACTGTGGGAAGGGTGTAGTTTAGATAGCAAATACTTAATAAATGTAACAGGTAAGAAAAAGTAACATATGTGTGTATATATGTGTGTGTATATACACACACACAGTACTGTGCAAAGGTCTTAGGCAGTCTAAGAAAATGATGTTTTAATGGTCTTCATGTTGGTGATATATCTCTCAAAGCGCGTCAGCTTAGCCATCTCAAAACCTCTCAGCTACCATCGACAACACCCATGAATTTTGTGACTACCGGCACGCTTCGTATGGCTAATCAATACCTCATTGATTTTTAGGCTAGTTTACTTAATTAATTGCTCAATTAAGTGAGCTGATGTTGAAATGCAGCAGACACACGGAGTGGCTGAGGTGCCCCTAAGGAGAGGTTTGGGAACTGAAGCGGTGTTCCTCCAGCCATCCAGCAAGATATCGGTAACATTTTGGAGAAGAGACGAAAATTTTTGTAAGATTAATTTGCATTTGTTCTGATGTTGAATTGTGCTTTTGTTATGAGGACATATACACGTGTAATGGGTGTGACTTTACTGTGTTTATGGATGAGAGGGTGGAACATTGTAGAATCAGGAAATCCAACAAAATCTCACAACTCTTTTCCCAGCTGTTGTTTGGTTCCAGCATCCATACCAGCATTGTGACACAGCATGGCTCTTTGGTAAGCTGTATTACTGGGATGCAGCCTCTGCTGAGAGTAATGTTTTTGGAGTAGCGAATGGGAACGCATTGAAAGTCATTTAAATCTTACTCCTAAATGAATTAAGGGAGGACTGCATTCATTGTGACCATAGTAACCACTGTTTTTCTCTTATGAATTGTTACAATTTACAATTGGGAACAGTGCCTATAGGGCTGGCAGTTTATGAGGCTGAAGAGAAATTGATTCCGATAAGGGTTTTTTTTGTGTGTTCTCTCAGTAAGTTAGCAAATACAGATGTTTCGTTAGGGGTCGGGCTGCTTATTCTTTGTGTTGCTGGGTCCCTGCTTACACCTGTGGGCGATGTTTTGCTTAAGCTGTGTTTTATGTGTGCTTTGTGAATTTGGCCATATCTTTTGGAGTGTAATTCAATTGCCTTGCAGTCAATTGTGGGGTTTCTGTTTCTTTTTATTCTTGGGTTGGAATTAATTTTTGTTTTTTGCTTCTCCATGTGACTTAAGCAGATACATTTGGTCCTAGTTGCTAAGTATTGTGGGCCCTAACTTGATTGATTTTGCTATCGTTATGTTCATTATTATTATTGTGTCTCTTCGGAGGAAATGTAGGCACAAATATATCTTTTATGTAACAAGGAAATACTTCTTATATTCTTAGCCTCCCCTGAATAGCCCTAGCGGGGAGATAAGCACTTAAGTCAACATAATTAGCGACCCCCCCCTTCATTTGGCGTAGTCAGCAGGATTTGCTATTTATGGGGCTGGTTCAATGAACGTTGGATTGTAAGTCACCTTAATTTAGTGAGACAAACAGAAGACCTCTCCGGGTGGAATCCAACAGCAGCTATGAGGACGCCCCCAAGAACCAACCCCTTCCATAAGTCTAAACTTGTTATTGTATAGGTCACTAATGGATGAACAATAAGGACATTGACTCTAGTGAAACAATTACAGATAAAAGGCAGTTATGTGATCAGTCGTTGATCGAGTAAAGCTGCTGATCACTTTGCTTCCGCTTCATCTGCTTCAGATCTTCCCTCTGTTTCTGAGTGTTATGTCTGTGCTCGTGGGGAACGGAAATGCTCTGGTAAAGCTTCAATACACAATAAGCCTGTGGAGGATTGGGTTAAGGAGGTCCGAAGGTCTTCGCTTGTTTGGCATATGCCCAAGATTGAACAAGCTTTGTTTGTTTATGATCTTTTAGATGGAGAAGCTAAGTCAGAGATCAGCTTTCAGCCTCCCAGTGATAGGGATGGTCCATATATCTAAATCTTGAAAATATTGATTGATGTTTTTGGTTGCTCACAGTCTTTTGTTTCTGAAAGCAGTTTATTAAAAGACGATAGCTTGAGGGCAAGTCACTTGATGGTGAATATTCACATGCTCTTACATCTATGATGGAAGTTGGGACCTGCAGGGTATGACTACTAGTTCACTGAATACGTATGTGATCACATACCGCGTGGGAAGCTTGCATGCAACTAATTTGACTTAGTTAGACTGGATGCCCATATCTTACTTTGGGCATCTGTAGTGAGGCCATCCGTTAGCCAGAGGATGAGGACCATCTTAACCTGAGAACGCGAGCCTACTCCTGTCATACCCGCTCTGAGGTGACTGGTGAGCTGACAGATCTTCTTTGTAAACAACAGGCACAGCTACATAAACTCTTGAAGTATATGGGATCATCGCACCCCCCAGCATCAAGGACGTGAGCCAAGCAAGGGTACATGACGGTTCCACTTTGAATCACATGGGAAACCTATCTGTAATCGGTGTAATAGACACAGCCATATTGCTAGGCTTTGTCGAGTGGCCCTAGCTGTGCCTTTTGTTACATTGCCCGGTGATTTTAGTAGCCCATCATTAGGAGTTGCCACACAAATGGCTTACTCAGGTGGAGAGCAGCAGGGAAACTAGAGTCCCCCAGTTTTGTGAGCCTGGAATCAGGAAGGGTTTCATTGGACTCAGAAGAAAACAGGCTCAATCGCCCCCTGCCCAACCCTATTTTGTTGGGAATGTCCTGTATTACAGGTCTAATCTGCTGGAGTACTAACCCCCAACCTGAAACATTCTTTGTTAAACATTTACGTCCTCACATTCAGGAACAGGTGAGATCATAAAAATGGTGGCATCTTAAAGCTGTCAATGTGCTAGATATGGATGGGAGCATTCATCTTTGCCTAGACTGTCAGCAATTGAATCCCAAAGCTCAGAAGGAAGCATTTCCTGTGCCATGGATCGATGAGTCTTTGGATCCTCTAACAGGAGCCAAACAGTTCACCACCTTAGACCTAGCGAGTGATTATAACCAGATTCCAGTTGGATTTTGCAAACTGTTTGGCTTTTTTGACGACATCACAATGCCATTTGGGTTGTGTGATGTTCCAGGGAACTTTCAGGGCTTTATCTGTGGAGAAGGAAGGTTTCAGTCCCTCCTGTTATACCTGGACAACATTGTCATGTATTCATCTTTGTTCACAGAGCACTTGCAAATACTTAAAATGGTGTTGAACTGCTTTCTGTAGTATAGTTTGAAGCTAAAGAGGTTTCCATCCTGTTATCATAGGCTTGTTGAGGGCTTTGCTCCATTAGCAGCACCCTTGCTTGCATGCATCAACTGGTGCGAGAACTGCAAAGTTCAAAGCACTGGGGGGCACCAGTCCAGTGTGGCCTTTAGGGAATGGTAGAGCGATGCCTGTAAGAAGACCTTCCTTACACTGAAGTCAATGCTGTTCAATGCCCCACTTCTTGGTTATGCTGACTTTTCTAAACCCTTTGTACGTGAAATTGATCCTATCCACCAGGGCTTGGGTGCGATCCTCTCTCAAGAGCAGGATGGGCAGTGGAAGGTCAGGGATATTTATCTCTACCTACCCCAGAACCTAAGGGGGGCCACAGATGTCTGTACAGAAATAGCTGATACCCCTGTTTGGGTTAAGGCCAATAGGATGATACTGACTAACATCTGCTAACATGTTGATCTCCCCTTTTCAGTGGTACTACTACATTGCAGCAGATGATGGAAACTAAGGCAGTACCTGAACTGGATGTATATTAGATAAGTATATATTAGATAAGATGTTCTGAATAAATCGTCAGTTCAGTTACATATTCATACCTTAAAGCTGTTTTGGTCACATCACAGTTTTAATGTGTTGAGACCACAGACTTTTGGGGTGGGGAAAGGGAATATTAAGGAAGGAACATGAAGGTTCTGGGCCTTGACCCCTGGAATGGAGGGCGTGTGGAACTCATGGCAGATGAGGTCCTCTCTCTGAAGCCCTCATCATCTGCTGACCCCAACCAGGACCGCTTGGCTCTGCGCCTGGAGACCTTAGACCCTCTCAGACTCTCAGCCAAGCTCGCCAGCCCTTGTCCTGAAATCCGGGTCAACACTGAACTTCTACTTTTTCTGTACTTTTCCAATTCCTGACAAGAAATAACTATAAAGTCATCTTTTTATTACTTTGGCCAAAACCTGCACAGCTGAATGCTGGCTTGAAGTAATGCATTTTATTTTTATCGTTTCGAACTTGTTGTTTTTCTTGTCATTTATTTTTATTGCCCTGTAATATATTTTTATTCATCCAGAAAAGTATAAAAGTGATTAAATCTCATCAGTATTTAATATTATCTGTGTGTTCATTATGTCATGGCTCTCCATGCTTACACAGTGACTTTGAGACTTATTTCCCCCAGATTGTAATCCTGTTGGTGAGTGCGTGTTTATAAAGTTTTTTGAAACATGGTCAGGTCACTGAGCAGGTTGGGGGCTCTCTGCACAGCCCCGCCTGATGATTTAATTAAAGTCAGCATGGGATGTTGTTTCTCAGCTATGCCGTCTGTGTTTTGTGTCTTTTGGCCCCATTGCCTGGCTCCTACTCTGCTCTTCCTCTTTCAGGGGAACCAAACAGATTTTTAAAGACTTTAACCCTAACATTTGCCTGTATGAACATGGCCACTCTCACTGCGAATGGACTATTTACATTACAAATGCCTGGAACAACAGACATTTCATTCTCTCTGTGCATCCGTCCATTTATCCTGAATGGGGTTGTGAGACACAGGTAAGTCCTACAGGTTTAGTACTGCAGTGCTCTCTGAATGGGATTTAGGACATCGCAGTGTACAAGGCAGGGTATTCCCTGGATGGGAAACCAGTCTGTCACAGGGCACAAGGCGGGGGAACCCCTGGATGGGAAACCAATCTGTTACAGGGCACAAGGCGGGGGGCACCCTGGATGGGAAACCAGTCTGTTACAGGGCACAAGGTGGGGGACACCCTGGATGGGAAACCAGTCTATTTTGTGGTACAAGGGGACACCCTGGATGGAATGCCAGTCTGTTACAGGGCACACACCCAATCATACACTAAGGGCAATGAGAGAAACCATGTCACCTAAACCACACAAAACTTTGCATTATTTAGTCAATCAGTGGTTTATTTATAAGCAGACTTTCAGACTTAAGCAGACGGTCACACTGGGGTATATGTTATGCTAGCTAGTCACTCTGTGTTTGAATAACTTCAGTCTGCATGTTCCTCTTACTACATGAACTCCTGTGGCTCCCTTAGGGAAACCCTACAAAATCCCATATTAAAAACAGCTTTAAGACCTTTGGGAGGACAGCGTACAGGAGAGACCACAACCCTGTTCTCTCTCTAGGTGGAGTCTACAGTCAAGGATTAAACACAGCAGGGACTAATAAAACACACATGCTAACGTGTGTATAGAAGGTCTATTGAGGTGGTAACAAGTTAAACATCATTTCAGCAAATTACTATTTCTGTACAGAGCCCAACGATTGGCCCATAGTGTTACGGCTGTGTTAACAAACTTTCCAGTGTTTTAAGAGGTAATGCCACTGTGTGCTTTTAACTGATTAATAGAAGTCAAATTTTCATTGGTAGATTATTTGTATTTATGAGGCTGCTTTGAACTTTGATAATCATCGCACTGTGTAGGTTATATAAAAAGGAGGTTGGGTCGTGTACAGAAATCTACCCATCTCTTATTTAGGTGCTACTCTTGTAATGATATTTTGATCTGTACTGCCTGGTATCGGCTCCAGATCTCCCTCTTCCAGCACAGATAAGGAGTTAGAAAATGGATGGATGGATGGATGGATGGAAGGAGTTGCCGATTAAAAAATTTTTTCAAAGTATTTACAATTCACTGATTACAGAAATAACAGTTTAATCTCTATACAGGCTAAAGAATTGGAAGATGGATGGATGGATGGATGGAGTTGGTGGTTTACAAAAATCAATTCACTGGCATTACAATTCACTTGTAACAGAAAAATACATGTTAATCACTGGCTTGAGGCTGGTTTGCACATCACAGTACCACAGTCAGCAGTGAGAAGAACCAGTGAGAGGAACCAGTGCAGCTCCTGTGTCAGCCTGGAATTTAGGTCATCAGACCTTCCACTAAATCAAACTCGAGTGGCCCTCATTTTTCTATTTCAGTCTACTTACACCCTGTAACTCTGTAAATATTTGCATACTTAGTGGGAGTAATGGAAACATTTTCTATTCAGTTTTATGGTAGATTTACCGTGACTTTGCACCGGATAGTGTCAGTGACCTTTTTAGGTCACCTTATATGGGCTGATTTCATAGACCTCTGTGAGAGATTTTCCTGCCTTAACTCTGATCCACTGACCCTTTATAAACATGGTTTGTATTCTGTTGAACCTCTCGCAAAGGTTATTATACCCATAAACTCAAACAAACACAAAAAGAACTTTTGGGTTTGATTTACTTTAACTGTGGCGGTTTTCCAATCTAAATATGGAACAAAGCAGATTAAGATCTTAAGACACAATAGTTTTACACAAAGGGCATTCAGCAGCTGTTATATACACTTTATTCATAGATAAACAAGAAAAGAAAAACCTTTAAATTCTTCCTCACATATTAACTTTGGTTGTAAAGGCAAGTCTGACACTGTAAACATGTATGTGCAGCCGATGAGACGTCGCTTAGGGACACGCCGGAACTGCAGGTCCGCGGATCGCGCCACGAACTGCCCCCGAAACCAGTCACAGCACCGCGACTTTGCGAGATCTCTCGGGTCGCTTTGGAAGCTTCAGAAGCCGACTGGCAGCATATCATTTCACATTCGGCTTGGGCTGCCTTTGACAGAAAGAAGCTTAGGTTCCCAGAACCGACGTCATTGGGATTTACTCACTATGTACAGGGTATTCAGCAGATTCCTTCAATATAAATGACTTCATTGTGACAGATACAGTCATACTACTGTGTAAGTGTCTACAAGCCGTTTCTTGAAGTATGTGATATATTTGTGCAATGTGACTCTCACCGTGAGCGGTGGGACTTCATCAGAGTCAGTCTAGAGGATGAACTGGGGTGTGGCTTTGATTGTCGCACTGGGACCCTCCCCTCATGTGGCGGCCTGCCCACACGGGGGGGGCTGGCAAATCCTCGTTCGTGGCAAAACCGTCCACAAGCGCCGGAGTCCTGTGGTGCATGGCGGGGGGGGGGGCACCTTCGAAGCTCACTGCATGATCATGTCAGGCTGGATGTTGAACAGCAGGTCGTCGTTGCCGCGACGCACCTCCAGTAGCAATGCAGTCTCCTCCGCCAGCGCCTCCTGCAGGTCGCCGGTGCTGGTCAGCGCGCGGCCGTTCAGCTTGACGATGATGTCGCCGTCCTTGATCCCGCCCCTGTAGGAAAACATGGAGTGATCGGGAAATCGGAATAGAGAGCCATGCTGGATACACAGAAAACACAAGCTGCCTGATTAAACTTACATTTTTAAATAGGCATTCCAAAAATAAAAATCAAAGCAAACATATATTACTGTGAAAAAGTCAGTCAAAGAAAATGATTTTTCAACGATCTTTATGTTGGTGTAAAACTATGACATAATGTCTGTCAAAGTATGTCAGACATTTCAGAACCTAAAATTTACCTAAAACTTATCATCCAATACATCTACGTATTTTTTGACTCGACCACTAGCGCACCTCGTATGGCCAACAAATAGCTCACCAAGTTATTAAGCTAATTAAACTAATAATCAATTCTAGAGCTGGTGGTGAAATTTGACAAATACATGGAATGGCTTGAGATGCCCTTGAGGATGGTCGGGCATGTTCTAACGCTAAATAGTTTTATTTTTTATTTTTGTTAAGCAGATATACTTTTGCTACGCAGATAAATAGCTGTATACATTTTTCTGACTTCCTAAGACACAGTACAGCACAGTACCGAACGTGGGCCCCTGAACTGCGTGTTCTGTACATTTCTCCTCCAGTGATCAGAAACCTTGTGGGATGTGCAGCAGAACAGTGTGTCTGCACTTTTCTTTTGGAAAAAGAAACAAACCATATATTTTCTAGGGCAAAAAAGAACAGGACAACTCAAAGGGCTGCAGAAACCCGCAGACAGGAAACAGTCACGGAAAGCAACCCTTTGGCTTTTTCTGTCCACGTCTTAAATTTGATGCAGAATCTGCTTCATATTAAAGACAGATTCAGGCAAAGGCGGCGGCTTTGTTTGCATGTAACTCTAATATGACATTAAATCATTTTGTTACTTTAAGAGACATCTCTCAGAATACTGCTGACATGTAACTTTCAGCAGCGGCATGGCATGTATGTAATGCCAGATGTGTTCCAGCACTGTCTGTTGTACCCTTGAGGAAGGTATATTGATCCCTTCAACATTCCCAGTGAAATCTACTGAATCGGCCCAGTAAAATTATCTAGCTATTTAAATACGCAACACTTGAGCCCACAGGAGACCCAGTGTAGCAGAAAATTCAGAAATGATAGCAGTGTTTGGTTCGATGGTAACCTACTTCTGAGCCGGGGAGTTGGGCAGAACCTCATGGACGTAGATGCCACTACTGATGCCTGGGAAGTCCACGTTCTGCTTTTTCAGCTCCTCCACCAAGCTGGCAAGATTGACACATAGCTGACTTTCCTCACACTGTTCATGTTAGCATGCTCTGAATGTAACCAACACAGACCTAAAGAATGTGCTCCTGATTCAGTAAATCAGCTCATAAATAAAAACGGTGTACAGATGTACTTAGTTTGTGTAATATATATATATATATATAACATTTAATCATTCATAATTATGGGATTTAGATATATGTGTATTAGCATCCAAAGAACCTTAAAAGAAAAGCTGACACAGTACACATTTGTAAAGGAAGGACTTAGTAACATCTGAAACTCACAACCACATGCAAATTCTGACATCCAGAAAGGTCTCATACCCTGGAGTGATAGTGAGCATTCGGATTCCGATAAAACGCTTCTTCAAGCCCTTCATCTCTGAAAAACACAAAGGGTGTTCAACATCACAGCTCAAAACAAAACCTGGGTTACCAATCGCATTGACCAGATAGGAATCATCGTTAGCATAGCTCTAGGTTAGTAATCCTGTTTCTAATACTTGGGCAGAAGCAATTAGCTAATTAGTCAGAGAAGGTCTGTCTTCATGGCGCATGCCCAGCAATTGGCGAGATGCTCATTCAGCTGTGTGGCTTAATGAGCCTCCAGAAGAGACTCACATTACATCTGAAAATGCTGGAGTTCTTCTTAACTGCTTGCCATAAACTAATGAACGTCAGCCAGCTGAAGGTGGTTATTGTGTTATCAAGAGGAGTCTATGACCATTAAGGTGTCGCCCAAAGAATTTGATCTGAGTCTTAAACCAAACTCCAATGTCTAAAAGATATGCTCATATCGATGACGGTACTGTTAATGAGAAACAGGATATTTTACTGGTTTAACTTTATATTGAAAGTGTGTTGCTTCCCTTAAGGTCAGAGGAATCCCATGAATCTGTTCAATTTAGGATGGAAGTGTGTCTGATTCATTGTACCCAAGCAGTCATGCGATTCATTTCAGCCAGTTTTTGGAGGGAAAATTACATTGCATGTCTATTTCAAACACAAGAGGTAAATGGTTCAAACAGTGAGTGCTGGGCACAATGAACGTGTGCAGATCCCTGGATATGGGTGGATCCTCCTTGTAATAGCCTAGTAATCTACTGGATTAATAGTAATCTAGGACCTGGAGCTTTGGAGCTCACCTGCATCAGAGACCAATGACTGAAGCTTTGGTAAGCTGTAAAGTCTCCTTAATAGTCTTTGTTTGACTAAAACCAAGATAAAACAGACTTTCAACCATATAAGCCATCCACACCTATCGCTGTGGAACAGAATCACAGAAACTGGCAGATTTTGATTCATACAGGCTTTGATTCATAATCGCAGAATTTTTGTAATGATCACAATTTAAATAAGTATTTAGCTCTATCACCTTTGATGAAGTGCACTCATTATTTTAGATCAATGTGCCTTTATGAGAACAATGATATACAGTGTATTTAAAACCAGACGTGATAAATGATCTTTGGTCAGTAACAGTTAAGTACTGGTGGACACAGATCCTTGACAGTGATGAGACCCTACCTTTACTGTGTCTCTCCAGAGATTCGTTGAGGAACAGTTTGATCCTGTCCGAGGGAATGGCAAAAGATATTCCAGCTGTCACCTTCAGGGTATTGATTCCGATTACTTCTCCATCCTGGAATACAAAAAGTAACGTTCATTTGTCATGTGAACTCAAATACCAGTCTCATTCATGGTTATAGTGCACTGAAAATAAATAGCAGGGACAGACTCATTTGAACAGTACAAAGTGCCTTACCAAGTTAACCAGAGGACCTCCAGAATTCCCGTACTATAAATAGAATATTACAATTAGGAAAAACATGACATAACAGGTACATCGCTAATCTTGCATTTTGATGTGATTGTCAAAGGCATTCTAGGTGTGAAATACGGCCGGTCTTTCATTAAAGATGTCCTCCTTACATTGATGATGGCGTCTGTCTGGACGTAATCCATGTCCGAGTCGCGGAGGCCCAGCTCCTTTCCGTCCCGCTGCGCGGTGCTGACGATGCCAGTGGTGACGGTGTTCTGCAGGGCGAAGGGGCTTCCAATCGCCACCACGAACTCCCCGGGTCGCAGGTCAGCCGAGTGGCCCAGCCGCAAGACTGGCAGCTTTTTCTGAGCACGGGGAGAGAGAGAGAGAGAGAGAGAGAGAAGGACCAGTGAGAAGACTGAAAAGGACCCGGAAATTATGGGAAATAGCAGGTAGCTTGCAGAAGGAGACCCAGAACGCCTGATTGGACACAGTAAAACACCCAACTGTATACACAGGGGGGATTAATACCATTTTGGATCCAGAATTCATTGCATATCACCACATCATAAACCTTAATGTCAACCAGCATTCACCATCCTGGTGGACTGTCTCTTCCCTTTCCGGAAACGTCCACACAGCCATCTCATGATCACAGTATTTTCTGAGTGCCTAAACATATATCAGGTAACAGATAAATATCTACACCTAGATAAATATCCTTTGACGGGTTGGTGCTCCATCCTGGGTTGTTCCCTGACTTCACCCAGAGTTTCTTTGATAGGTCCCAACAACCATGACTAGGATAAGTGGTTACAGAACATAAATGGATGGATGGATGGATTGAAGGATGGCTGGATGGATGGAGGGACGGACAGACGGATGGGTGGATGGATGGATTAAAGAATGGCTGGATGTATGGATGGATGGATATCTCTCTTGATTTAGTCTACCGTATCATGGTTTGTTTTTTAATGTAAACATATTTAGCTGAATGCAGAATATTTTAGTGGCAGGGTTAAGAAGCGGAGCATTCAAATGTCATTTGTAAGTGTTTAAAAAAATCGTTAGTAGCACCATTCAGCCCATTCGCAGAAAAAGCATGATGTAAGGGTGGAAGAAAATGATACGTTCTGAGCTTAATTACGCATTTGCCTGCGACAGATGGCTGAGGTGGCGTCCATTTTAGCCACACAGAATGATCCGAACACCCCATCACCATCTGGGCCACTTCAAACCACCGTGAATTACCATGAAGGGTAAAAACAGAAGCATATAATCTGAAGTGGATTAAATATGAGGGATGAACTACTGTATAATAGCTGGGTAATTTCGACTCCTCAGCCACACATGCAGTTTGAAGACCCAAGTACAATTCTGCAGCCAAACCTTTGATTACTTCATTCCCCCATAATGCCTGGCGGGTCCACCTAATACCGCCCAGAACCACCATACTTCTAAGACATAGAGTCGAACCATGGGACATGGGACAGTGGCGGTGAGGACCAGAGTCAGTGACACAGACGCTTGGGGAAAAAGTCATGACATGAATCGTAGGTGGAAAATACGCCACCACCCAACAGCTGGTGAAACTTGTTAAAATCATTTTCCAGAACATAAATCTGGTGGCTGAACTATTAAAACCCTTAAGAATAAAGGGGCAGATATTGTAAGAAGTATGGCCCCTTTTCTTTACGAAATGTACTCTTCCTTAGCTCATACATTGCATCATTCCGGAAAGTTCTTTTTTTTTTCTTGCAGCACAACAAAGTGTAGAACTTGGGAGGCAGTGGCATAGAGAACAGCCCTCCTTAAACACCATGGTGTAGGGGCTCCCTGCCTCTCACCTGGGGGTTGACCTTGATGGTGGCGATGTCGGACTTCTTGTCGATGTCCCGGATGGCAGCCTCGTACGTGTCACCGTTGTGCAGCTGCACTTTGAGCTGCTGCCGGCCCGACAGGGACGTGGTGCTGGAGACCACGTGGGCATTGGTCACGATGAGGCCCGCCTCCGACATGATGAACCCCGAGCCACTGGACAGGGGCACGTTCTGGCCAAAACGAGGGTGCCTGTAGCATAGCCCAGGAGAAAGAGTTAACAGGCCGCTCTTCTATTCAACCAATCAATCATCTAATCCTCGGTGACTCGCTCTGGATGCCTGATTCCCGTCTCCATTCACGTATTACGGAATTCAGCTGCTCAACAGCCCTAACAGGCTATATTGCTGTCATTTAGCAGGCGCTCTTATAAAGCATTAATAAAATGAGCTTACTTAGGTATTTTTCAAGGAAAAGAATAACAGAGAAGGAAGGTAAACAGAACAGTCATTTAGTTAGGTGGGGGGGGGGGGGGCGATGCATATCTCCTCGCCCTCCCCCTTTATACACTACATTGACATCTGTTTGGTGTACACGACACGCGTTACTTTACCGTTATGGAAGTCTGAGTGGTAATGAAAATTTGCTATCTATCCCGAGTTGCTTTTACCTGATACCTTAGCAGGTTTCCTAGGTGAAAGGGGATCACATACCAGGAGAGAGTCAGTTCCCAAAACAAACCCGCAAAGTTCAACTGAGTCACATACAGAGTCAGGCTGCGTGTAATTAGGCAGTTGTTATACTGTTGAGTGATGCACTGTAGATGGGCAAACTGTTGAGGAGTTAATTTAGCAACTGCTAAAAACATAGTTATAGTACAATCCCAGTATACTGGACTTGATGGGATCTGGCAAAACAGTCCGTCATATCCAAAGTCCGTTATATGCAGAGTTGCTGAATGCCCAGACCACAACTACAGGATACCATTTACTCATGCCACACCCCAGCAGACACACTTGTGGTACAGATTATTATATTGTACATGTAGTAATCCAACTTTACCTGACTGTTGGCAGTATATATGGCCTATAAGTGGTTATACATGTACGGTACAGTAGTAACCTTGACCTCATTGCTCACTGCATCCCTCCAGCTGCGAGCGTCGTCTGCCGACTGTGGTCTCCTTCACAGTTTGTGATGCAGAGGAGGGAGGGTTGCATTTGCAACACTGAATGAAAGTTTCACTGCCTACACTAGCTCACACTCAGACCTCACCTCAGCAACAAAACATAGGCTGCATTCTGGAATTGGTTTAAGCTGCATTAATCATAACTAGTCCTATCACTGCAAAATATGCACAGGTCATTCCCCATAACCTCAGTCTTGCGGATGCACTCTCCTAGCACACAGTCCATGCTTCTGTCTCCGATCTTAACTGGTACCACAAAATATAACCAAATCCCATCGGAATTTGTTTTTCGAACCTGAATCAATCTCTTTCACACAAGCCATACCCTGTGAATGTGACTGCAATGCAATACCATAATTTCACACACATAACGTGCGTGGAGCCCAATCTTCTGCATTGCAACTTTCCAGTTTCGATGTATCGCAGGGTCAGCATAAGAAATGAAATGGGAGTTTTTTTAGGAGTTTTGTGAAGTTTAGTAACTCAAAATGCATAAAATAAATGTGCAGCGCTGGTCTGGAGGATGTCAAGCGTGTTTACAGCAGCCTGTCATGTGATATCTCACAGTTATAACTATTGTAGACGGTCATTGTATTCAGTTAATGAAAAAAATTGATTAAAGCAATATATCTTAAATACATACTTTTACTGTTTAAGAGTAGGGAAAACACTGATATGTTTCTTATGTATCTTTATTTTTTATCTTTCAGTCTTAAAAAATGACCCACTTTGGTCACATATTCCGATTCTGTCAACCCTCCCGCCCAAAAACGGAGAAAGATTACATCAAACTCTCTCATAGACATCCTAGATGGAGGAGGAAAAAGCAGAAATCTGCCAAAAAGATGAATTTTTTGGCCTTGTTATAAAGCAGAAAAGGAGCTACAGAAACACTTTACTTGACTGGGCACAAATAATGTACCATTATTATACTATAATAGTATAATATACATTATACTACTATATTACTCATGCATTAATTAACCACAAACGTCTTAGTTACATACTGATCTCATGTTAATTCATCATTAATAAATTGTGACGCAAGTCATCTCAAGCAGTTGCTATATGTGTTACTATATTGGTTAATTCTGTAAACCTTTGTAAACTACTGAAGGAACTAGTGAAGGAACAAGTCATGAATAACGCAAATGAAATACTGATCTCATGACTGTTCATGATTAATGATTTGTGATGCATCTTATCTCAAGCAGCAACTAAATTTCTTCATGATTTGTCCATAATTCGTACTTCAGTAGTAACTGAGTTACTACTAAGTATTTGTGCCCTGTCAAGTAAAGTGTTACCAAAAAAGTAAATATTCTCACAAACCCCTCGATGAGTGATTTACACGGAAAGGATGAAAACGATAATGACTGGCTGTGTCGGTAAATTGTAAAGTGAATTTTAAACATATACTAGATGATCTTGAAAAGGAACAATCGTTACATTTGCAAAGCTTGCTTAGGTTTGTTTCCTATGACAGAGTAAAAATGTTTTAGTGAAACTTTAGCGAATCCCCTGGTTCATCCAGCCAATGTTTTTGTGATGTAATTGCAAAGCAACGCAATACAACATATAGTATTTCATGTATTTCTTGCACAGTTTTATTAATGCACAGTTCATTTCTCCTCTACCCCATGAGGGGTTCTGTCCTGGAGCTCCGGATGTTGGGCAGTTCCCTGCCTGGTCACCCAGCCTGGCTACACGTCTGCCATCCTCACCTGCTTGCTGCTGGGCCGCAACCCCCCCCCCCTCCCAACAGAAGTAGCGCCCTCACCTGCCTGTCCAAACATCAGCTTCCACAGCTCCACTGGACCTTCCGCATTTTTACCTGAACTATACACATATTTTACTTTATAAACTGGGACTTTGCTCTTTTGGACTTCCTCTGTTGCCCCCTGGACGAGGGGCTCCCCCTTTGAGTCTGACTCCTCCCAAGGTTTCTTCCTACTGAGATTTTCCTTGCCACTGTTCCCTCTGGCTTGCTTTCAGGGGGGGTTGGGCAGGGAAAGCCCTTTGAGACAAAGTAATGTTGTAAAAATGCACTATATAAAAATGAATTTAATTGAATGTTTGAGAATGTAATGGGCAGCTAAGAACTATTATGTTTTTCCGGTTTCCCCCCTTTTCTTTAGTTTGTTATACAGCTTTATGTGCATGTAAATGGTCTATAAAGTCTTAAGGCCCAAAGTACATGCCAAAGAGAGTAACTCTCACCACAGAAACCACTCTTCTTTAATCTGCCTGAAATGCCTCGTTGAAATTCCGGCCCTTACTCCCGTGACATGGTGAGGTCACCTAGTTAAAACAATCCTTATTGGCCACGTACCTTCAAAGATCTGTCTGCAAACTGTGAGATGAGGAGGAACAGGTAGGCCAAGCTGACCAATCAGAGCACAGTGGCCTCCCAGGGGGTGGGGCTTAAAACCATAATAGCACATTTTTGACAGCGTTATAGATGGAGTGAATAGAGATACACAGTATGAGAAAAATAATGTGTTTTTGGAACATTGAAGCATGTAAATCTATTCTAGCAAACCCCAAAAATAAAATAATAAGATAATGAGACCCAAGGGAGAACAGACTGTCCACGTATGGTGTTGGTTCTTCAGAGGTAGCAATGCCTACAGAGGTCATTTACCTGAGGAAGAGCTCTATGTGCGCTACAGCGGGGGCGATCTTCTCCACCACATCGGCGATGAAGTTGAACTTGTACCTCGGACTGTTTGGATGTGAACGACCTATACTAGCAGGAAGAATCACTAGTGTTACTAAACAACTCCGCACACAATCGTAAACAAGACATAAAGACATACAATGTATCACTTACAGACCCCAGAATCTCAGTTATTAGTTTCACTGAACACTGTACCACCCTTTAAAAACAACACTTTATACATGACAAGCATAATACCTTGGTTATTCAAAACATACATTGCCTTCACTTGAAATGAATGCAATATTCCTCAATAACAAAAATTTCTGTGTCCAGAAATAACATCTGTTCATTTTTGGACTATGCTTTGTGTTTATCTAAATAGGCTAGCCCGGTTAGATTTTTTAGGTCTGAAAAAGGAAATAACAGCCAATTATTTCCACTTAGCAACTTCCCATAAAGGATCCAGATCGCTGCTTCGCCAGTTCCCGTTTCCTGTTAACTACCTGGCACACACAGAGCCTAGCTGTAGGTAATTTTCTGTAATTTATGCGGTGACGGTCCACTTATCCCCAAGCCAAACGGAAACACGCACACACACACACACACACACACACAAATATACATAAACAAGACTTTTGGGCGCATTGTGAACCTGCAGAGGTCAGTAGACCATGCAGTCACTCTCCCCCCCCCCCCCCATAAAGAGCTGTCTCAGAACGCAGCCAGCGACTCTGCAGTGAGACTTTTAGCTCAGGCTGTATGAGTGTGACCTGACCCCCCAACCAGGGTAACATGATTGACGACAGGGCTGGCAAGCCGACGGGTGCCGTTATTTTGTCTCCGCTCCCCCCAAATCTAAAAGCAACTCTTTGTTTTGCCCCCCCCCTCCCCGACTGTGTCATTTTGCGGCCGTTAGCGATGGTGCTGTTTACCACCTCCCAATCCACAAATTCGTCTGGGGTCCCCAAGGCCCCCTGCTAGCCACAAACAGTAATTACAATAAATGTTAAATAAACCCATTCCTTTGTCAGGAGATGCTGAAGGAGCATGTTCTGTTAACCAGCTAGCTAGCTACAATATTCTGACTCTTGTCTATTTATTTAGGTTTTTAAAACATCTGGGGGGGGGGGGATTTTTCAATAGGACCCCAAAAACAACAAACCCGCCCCTGCATCTGTGGCCTTCATCATCCCATCTCTCTAATATTAGGTTCATATCTTATTCACCCCGGATTATGCTTAAACAAAACCACTTAATGCGGCTCTTGAAGCAAATATTGCTCACAGGGTCTTTTTGGCACAAATTTTAATTTGCAGACTTCAGCCTCAAAGCTGTCCCTGATTTAATATGACCACCCCCATGCACCAGAAGATCACAGAAGGTCCGGACGTGTCTGAAAAATCGGGAATGTGGATGAATTCAAACCAACAAACGCATAAATAGTCTGCTCCGGTAAATAACCCTACACTCTCAGAAAAAAGGGTACAATTTTGTACCTTTGCTTGTCACTGGGGCTGTACCCTCAAGGGTCTGCCAATGGTA
>JAODKC010000053.1:3759785-3784939 GCA_026777985.1 Mormyrops attenuatus | reverse complement strand
TTAAAAGGCACAATTACCTACAGCTAAGGGTACAATTGGCAGACCCTTGAGGGTACACCCCCAGTGACAAGCAAAGGTACAAATTTGTACCCTTTTTTCTGAGAGTGTACATCAGCACTTTTAAATGCCCGTCCCCGTTGCTTGTTTTAAATAAGACTTAAACTAGCCCGACTTTCTGCGTCGCGGCCAGCGGCTTGCAGGCACAGAAAGCAGGCGAAGGCAGTAATGACAGCCCTCCTCCCACTTTTCCTGACCCTCTCTCTGTAATTCAGAAAGCTGTGGAACGCCGCGGCAGATGCCAGCTGATTTAAACCTGAGAAATTATGGGGTTTAGGGATGGACCGTATTGGGACTCCACCATTTTTGAGGTTCACGCTCCTAGGTGGAAGGATTTCAGACCCAGAGCCAAAGCCACCCAGGTCCCGTAACGAGAACTATATCTCCGACTTCCCAAAGACCCCAAACTCCTGCTGTCTGTAAAGGTGGATGAAAAGACCGCCTCTCAGGATTCACACTACAAAGACAATGCCCTTCTTCAACGCCTATTGTGTCACCTTTCCTGTGTTTGCTCTCGATGGAAGCTGGTGAAGGTGTCTTCAGGCCTCTTTTCCTTTAATCTTAGTCTTCTGTCTACCCTGCTAATGCTTAGCACGTCTTTGTTTACACTCAATGTTTAAGATTTAAAGACATTCCTTGCACACCCCCCAAAGGTTTCGGTCACTATGGAGGGTTGGGGGGGGGGTTCATGCATCTGAGGGTCTTTATTCAGCTCGTTGACTTAATTCCCTCTGCAGGTGAGTTACCCCAGCAATTACACCGAACCCTGTGACTGTAACTCTTTATATTTAGCTGGATGGCTGAAACAAAATCTTGGCCTGGATTTTTACTTTCTGGACTTGAACTATCCACCTCTGACTGAATGACTTATAATCAGGCCATTGTATAACCCAGCAGAACGGATTCTTGCAGTGGTTTTTCACAGTAAGACATGTTGCACAAAGTTCAGGACCGGTTAACGCACGAGGGCACATAGGCGGCCGTCCAGGGCACCATCTCCACAGACTCCATCATACACCACCACCACACGGGCTGCAGTATATGAAATTATAAGATGGTACAATAACATAAGGCAAGTAATTTTTCCAGTCCCACTTACCGATTCAAGATATTATGCTCTTGCTCTAGCGGCCTATAATATTGTAGAAATTTTGGCTTCTATGAATCCCGAATAACATTCGCTGTTGTATTTGTACATGGTGCATGAGGGCGTATCATTAGGTGAAACACAAATGACATACCTGTGCCAGAGTCTTTTTCACAAGGACCTTTATGTGCCTGGGAGACAGCGCGTAGTCCCTGCTGCAGAGCCTTCCTGCTGACAGCCTTTAGCTGGCACACGTTGCCGTAAGTCTTGCCGTCGCTGCCACACACTTTGTGGCCCATTTTGCACTGGCAGACGCCCTTTGAGAGTCGCTTGCCGGCCGGGTGCCTGCACTCCAGCCCGTCCCCGCACGGCAGCTCGTCCTTCCGCCCGCAGGCGTCGCCCTCCGCGCTGGCGCACACCAGGCAGCAGTTGCAGCGGTCCGGGACGTAGCCGCTCGGGCAGCTGGGACTCGGGCACCGGCTCACGTCGCACCGGGACGGGCAACTGGTCCTCGGGTCGGCGCTGATGAAGTTCTCAATAAAAAGCGAAGCTGCGGCGATTACTAAGATCTGCATTCTCCACCTCGAGACAGATCCGCAAAACCGGAACCAAAATGTGCTTAAAACCTGCAACTAACTATATTTACGCAAAAGTTAAAATGTTAAAATAGGTAACATAATGTTTCCCTGGGGAGCATGCGTTCAAGTGTTGAATCTGTTTTCCGCAAAGGTAAATCCTTATTGCACTGGTTAATTAGTTTGCTGTATATGAATTCATAAAAGTAGAAAATAAGAGACTGACAGCAGTAACATGAGAAATAAAAAAAAAATTAAAATTGTTTTGAAATGAAAAGGCTATTTGGAAATGAACGAATGGAATAAATTAGGCTGAAAAACTACATTGTTTTATAGAGGTCGGTGGTGCTCTTGTGCAAAGAGCTTATGTATGCGGACGTCAAGTTTTAAGGTTGAAAGTAAAGGTTGAAGTGGGACAGTAGAGATCTGTCTCCTCCTCCCTGCCTGGGGGCATGGACCAGCCTCCCGGAGACCCCCCCCCCCGCACACCAAGTCTGTAAAAGTGGGGCAACGCTGCGGTTTTGCGGGTCCGAACCCGGTATTTACGTTTCTCTGACAAAATTACAGGTTCGATCGATCGTTAAAAGTGCGTTTGCGTCCATTTTCCGAAGTGCAGGATACGTGCATTGCATCGCACAGATCGCTGTTAAAGCCTCTAGAAAGAAAAATCGTCTCGAGTTTATGGATAGTTTTCATATTATATTGGTAACTGCGGATCGTATCCTTCCCTGATTTTAGCTGCGATACATCTAGAGATGGTTGGAAATGAAGTTTTGTTTATATGCTTTATCATCCTCTCTTCGGGTGGTTGACGGGGAGGAGGATTAAGCTTATCTGACCAAAAGATAAAGAAACGAACGATTTTAAATTATGTATGAAATTGCCAGTGAGGTCCCATTGCAATTTAAGCGCTAACAACATTTCCAGGTCGCCGTTGTAAACAAATTACTGTCCTCAAAGTACATATGCAGATCGACCCAAATCCCAAGGGTGGATAACAACGTGGGGCAATTGCGGCTAAAAATAATAAGAGGAATATTTTGAACGTTGTGTGGGTTAGATGTTAATCGCGTTCAAAAGGAACGTTACCGATAAATGCCATTCGTTGTGACAGTAGCAAGCAAATACTATTTACATTATGCAAGTTTATGAGTTCATGTGAACGCGAATTGACAGATAGGATTGACAGCCATGGTGAAAAGGAATAGAATTAAATAAAGCACAAACAAAAACTTAGTGCCTGAAGTTGTCATTGTGTACGATGAGCCTTCTATTTTGAGCGTTCAAAACCAGTGATGTGCTTACAAGTTTACTGAGCCATTCTCTGTGGTTTATCTCGATACACAAACACCCAAAACACACTACAGTCATAATAGTTTAGAAGGCATCTGGGGTTATAAACAAACAATCCAAGTAATCCAATTTCTGTCACAAGAAGCGTTATCATATTAGAACTGAGTGTTTTCTTAAAACAAATAAATGAATGTAACATGAACATGCCGCTGAAGTTGCCACACCTTTGAGTTTCTGGTGCATACTTCATGAAAAGTCTGTCCTGGAAAATTTACTTGTAGGGTCTGATGGAAATGGTCCAAATTATTTAATCTAAATAAACTACATTTATTTGAGGGGTCTAAAGAACATTCTAGAGTGGCTAAATCTCCCTAAAACAGTCCTAACGCTGCCCCTGAGCGGGACAGCGGTATCCATAGCTCTGAGAAGGAAAAAGGCAGTCGATCTACATATTGTGTCCCCTGCTGTTTTGGGTGAGTGGCAGTCATGGTCACTGCCCTCGGTGTGAATCTCACCATCCGCTGCCCTTCATGAACGCTATGTTAGCGCTTATCTGCTAGTGTGCAGGCCTCATGCAATCTCTGCAGCTGCCTGTGGGTCATTGTAGGTCAAGCTACCTGGCGTTAAAGTACAGCGCTCAGCGGCAAAGACGAAACAAGCAGAACCGTTGTGACATTTTGCACGATGCATTTCGTATAATGACGACAGGATGCTGTGAGGCATCAGAGAGCATTGCGCGGTGGCCTTGACAACCTGTCAAGATGGAAGTCCTGCGTAGAAATAGCACCGTACCACAGTAGTCTCACACCTCCAGACCTGGGAGTTTGAATCCTGCCTCTAGCCATGCAAGTGTGGACTTTGTGCGTTCGTCTCACGTTTCATGGGTTTCCTCTGGGTACTCCAGATTCCTCCAGCAGTCTAGGATTAATAAATGAATACTGTATGAGTGTTTGCTTTGTGATGGTAATGCAAACATTCCTTCCTAGGATAGCTCTTTCCAGGACAGACTTTAGACTCACCTAATCCTGTACTGGATGAGTGGTTATGGAAGACTGAAGAATGGATGGATGGATGGATGGACGGACAGAAAATGTATGGAACTAAAAGCAAGGACAATATGAATTAAGTTTATAGTGCATGTTGCATAAAACATTTTACTGATTTTTTTGTGTGTTGCTATGGGGACTGTGCCTCTAGTCTAAGCTGGTTTTCCTGTTTTCCATCTTCAAGTTCAGGATCCAGCCCCCCACCCCGCACACCATATATGAGGGTTTACTTTGTTCTGCCTAGTTTGTTTCCCAGACCTGTTAATTATTAGTGGGTTTTCGCATTTTTAAATGGCAGGGAACCATTAAGCTTTCATCTTCCTCCCTACTAACGTAGCTATTATTTGGTTATTTGGTATGATGTGTAATATATATGTATATATCTGCAATACCACAACCAATAAGAGAAATTGCAGGCTTAAAAACAGAGAAGGAATGAATACCAAAGTATTTTGATGTCCAGACATGGTTTATGACATGATTTATCTGTCTGGCTCCAAGCACATTGAAACAATTAGTTTAGACCAAACACGTAACGCGTCCATGTTTTTGGAGACCCATGCAGATATTTGTGATATTGGTTTCAAAAACTGGGACCACGGCCATGTTAGACAAAGCATGCAGGTATTATACTGAAGAAAATGTGTGAAGCTGAGATTTTGTGGGCTGTTTGTTTTGAATGGCTAAAAAATGCTGAACGGCTGATAAATACAGGCCAAGGACACGAAGAGCCGACCCGAGTGTTATCATTCTGCTCACCAATGGCAAGTTTCAATAATAAAGGAGTATAATGCAACCCCCCCCCCCCCCCTCGCTCAGTCCAGGAACGTGAAATAAAGCAGGAAGTACAAAGCCAGGTCCTTAGTACCGCTCACTGTGACTCATGAGGTCTCCGAAGCGGTCTCTCTTTCATAACACAATGTGGCCTTATAGTATGAAGTGAAATACATCCAGGAGCCAGTGGGGGCTGAAATGTCGGCCGATTTTAATGCGAAAGCCCGAACGCTGAGCCATCCACAGCAGTAAATGGATTTGGGAGGGCTGGGACAAGGTGGATGTGGTCGGTCTTTTCTGCAATGGAAGATCTTTCGTGCTGCAGCCAGTAAATGCAGGGATGTAAACATCTTCTTCAAGAAGATATTCAGGTCAGTGATTTTATTCAAACTGCAGCTTCTGAAAGACCACCAAAACCTGGTATAGGAGAATCAATGTCACCTTGCCCCCCCAAATCTACTTGGGTATCCATTTCCCTACACAAAGACATATAACTATGGGTTGAGCATTTGGGGTGGAGGGTGTTGAGGTGTCCACCTATCTAAGGGGGTCCACTGGGCTGTATTTGATGGTTTTGGTTTGAGGGACTGGGGGGTTACAACCGCCCTATAATTAACACCCATGCCCTTACTGCACTCGTGCCTACAGGTCGTCTGTGGGTGGGTGGCGGGTGGGCGGGGGGGATTAAGTTCCCCCTCAGCAATGATTTTAGCAAGGATAGAAAATCTTGTGAGGTACACACCCACCTCAAGTTGTCTAGTGGTACCCTTGGGACCTTCTGCCTCAGGACCACACAGGATTGGAACCTTCCTTTTTTCTGAGACCCTCACACACCAGCCAAAGGCCTGTTTTCCATTATCTCAATTGTTTAGACCCATGTTTGCAACAGTAAGGAGATGAGCAAAACTCCCATGATTCCATTCTCTGTTGCCATTTCACCAGGCAGTACCCACAGCAGAATGAGAACATTTCCCAGTTGTTCACAAGAACTTTTAACTCACGATAACCTGTCTTTGGTTCATCACCTGTCTCGTCTTCACAGTCACTGTTGAAAACAGCTACCTGAGACAGACATAGCTTTTTTTTGCCACGTTAAGATGTTGCAGGTCGCTTGTGGAATGAGCGTTTTCCAAATCTCTGGAACCAAATTAATCAAATCCAGATGGACAGGGGGTGTAACAGATGGGAGGGAAATGTAATTAAAAAACTGCACTACCCTGAAACGGATTTTCACACTTGGTACAGCCATTGTTTACTCACGTCTTTGTGGTGACAGATGATGACATATTAAAATAGATAAACGACTAGCACGTTTGCCAACAATGGCGCATAAATCTTTTGTCTGCATAGTAATGAACAGAAGCACAGTCCTGCATGGGGGGGAGGGTTCCAGTGCCCTTCCTCTGCCAGCTGTTTCCAGCCGTATATCACCCAGCGTCACAGCCCTGGACATCCAGGTGCAGCCGTTTCCTCAAACCTTGGATGCCACTTAACATCTATACCAGGCATTAATAATCAATCTTGTCAGCCATGCTATGGATTTCCACTGTTTGGAAACAGCGCTTACCAGAGAATTCCGTCCAGCTTGTGGAATGGCCATTTTTCAATGCACATTTCATTACAGAATTTCCAATTTCTTTCATGAGCCAAACTGCAGAGCGATGAAATATTTTCCTTAAAATCCCAGACATGCAAGCTGTTTTTCCCCCCCCCAAAATGCATAGGTATGCTTCTGGCTTTAAATCTTTAGTTTCCATTCTCTTCGGTAGGCTTTAAAAAAATAGGTCAACAGTCTAAAATTCTTTTTGGCCTAAATATATTTGGAAGCAACAGATGGTCATTTTTTATTTCAATGAGAATCCTCATGCAAAGATTTAAGGAATTTAAAATTCTCAGAAGTATAAGATTTGAATCGTGAGGCTCTCTGTATAAGACACATACTTTGCTAAAAGATGTCCTCCAATTAAGAATTGAAAGAGGATAGAGCTTAGTTGAACAAAAGGATGACCATGATTCATCACGTACACATATAAAATTTCCAGAAATATATTCCTCTGCGCTCCACATTCAGGCTTTAATGCATCTGGAGGTTCTGGAGATAAAGCTGTACGGTCATGAGATTTCAGGGACAATAAGTGAATGACATTCACTTTCACAACATAAATATTACTGAAGTGAATATTAACTCCTGTAAGGGATTTAGGGCAGATGTATGGAAGTTTAGCCACCTAGTGGACAAATTCACAAAGAGATTTCAACGTGAAAGGCGCCCCCATGTGACCAGATTCTCAAAGTTGGTGACAAAAGTCGAAACTATGTCGGTATACAAGAAAACTATGACTGTCAATTTGATATTAAATGATTCCCAAATTTATTCAATACTTTAAATACACATTGCAAACTACATAAAGTTTTACAATCATCTTCCTTAAAGAGTATGAAGCCCAAGACAATTTACAGAGGTTTGTAGGCTAAATGCCACCCAAAGGTCACAGTCCATTGTCAATATTCAGCCACAGCACCAAGAGGCGCTGTGGGCAGCCAGCAGTTATTCATCAAATACATTCATTGCAATAAAAAATACTAGTCAGCAGTATTCCTTTACTCCGAAATATCCAAAAACTGTAAACTCGCAGTTACATTCAGGCAACCGATTTTCAAAATATTCAAGTCTTTTTAAACCTGTTGACTTTTAAAATTCTCCTAAAAAGTTTGGCAGTTGAAAGCTGACTCCTAACACTGGCAACACACACACACTTTGGCTTTTCTGCGCGGTTCCCTCGTCGAGCCATTGAGCCAGAGAAGCATTTCCCGTGAGGCCGGTGAAGCCTGCTGCTTTCCTGGGGGCCCTGGTGGGGTGCTCTACCAGGACGAGAAAAAGGGCCTCTTGCAGTGGAACGTCTGGGTGAACGCGTTTCCCAGCTGAACCACACGGCCCTGGCTGCCGCTACTACTGCGCTCCACCACCACACGGGGCATCTGGACAAGCTGGATGGGGCTCTTCCCATCTTTCAGTGCCTGCGTGAGATTCAGGATCTGGAGAGGGTTTGGGGATGGATGGATGAGTAGCGGCAATGAGATTCATGTAACCTGACAGATAGACTGGATATATATAAAAAAGAGGTTCCATTTAAATTGTTTCCAGTTCAAAAATCAGGCTACTGTTCCCATTTAATAATTTACTCTGAAAGCAATGCTCTTAAAGATCATCAATGAGCTACGCGACTGACTGCAGGACATGAGTCAAACACATTACCACCTCCTACAATTTCTCAGGCAACCAGGACAGAAAGTCAGCAGCACGAATGAATTTGGAACTGTGCAAACTGGAGCTGTGCTTCAATGATTTGACATGAGCGGCGAGGGGGCGGGGGGGCGGAAGGGGGAGAACCCACTTGTCCTCTCATGACAGACATCTGCTTCTCGAACGTGGCTCTGTCAAATCCCTTGTCGGTCTGTGGAGGGAAAACAGTCATTTAACTGGTCGATATAATTACACCCTGCGAATACAATACAAAACAGCGTGAAAATGATCAACTGCTGTATAACAACTACACCGTAATGATAGTCACAGTCTTTGAGTCTTTGGATTCTGTCTTCTGTGTGAACAGAGGAATTGCTTTCATCGACTTTCAAACATCGAACATCGACTTTCAAGAGCAACAAAGCAGACCTTATACAGGAGGCCTTCTTTTACGGTTTCATGGCTTTTCACCCACAGGAAGAGTTTTTTTTAACACCTCAAACGCTGATACTGCTGATGGAAGGAAGATTGCAGAGGCTGCGAGCTCCACTACCCTCAGGCAATGTTTGAGCGAAACGTATCATCTACATCAGAATAAGGACATTATACCTTCCTCAAATAACAGACAGCTAGCTGACCTTGAACATCTCGTGGAGGTCCTCGCAGAGGTCCTGCACGAAGTTCATGTC
Source organism: Mormyrops attenuatus (assembly GCA_026777985.1). Taxonomy (NCBI): domain Eukaryota; kingdom Metazoa; phylum Chordata; class Actinopteri; order Osteoglossiformes; family Mormyridae; genus Mormyrops; species Mormyrops attenuatus. Next base: position 3,776,174 of record JAODKC010000053.1, on the reverse strand, counting down.
GGAGATGCGCGACAGCACCAGCTCCCGGGTCTCCTGAGAGAAGGGAACTTTGGCCTGGGACAGCCAGGCCCAGTGAAACGGATCTGAAACAAAAAAAAACAGCACTGTGGTACAGGGGTGTCCAAGAAACGGTCAACATGGACTTTCGGCACGGTGCAATCCAGGGTGTTGAGCAGAAACGTTAATGAATGCAATTAAAAAGATTTAACAAGTCTGAGAACAACAGAAATTAGAACGAAAAAATCTCTCTGTGCAGCTTACAGGCAGAAATCGCATAACGACATCTAACGCCTTCAACAATGGCGTCTATAAAACACACGTTCAAACGGGAACAGAAGCGAGTCCTTACACGCTCGCCATTCGTCCGGGTGCTTGAAAGGAAATGCAAGCCCATTGTCTATTGCTGCTATTTTGATGGCAGAGTCATTCACAGTCCATTCTGAGTCCTGCAGGGGGCGAATGACACATACGGAAACAGTCACAAGTGCCAGGCAAAGAGCATAACCATCAGCCTCACTGGGCAAACAAAGCAGAGCTAAAGGATACGTGATTATTGACCCGTGTTTGGCGGTAGACGTTCTATGGAGGTCAGGGAGGCGAGAGGCAGTAAAAACAACTTGAGTAATTCGAATTCCTTACGAAAACCATGACTAAGGGAAAAATACTAGTCTTGCCCAGCGTTCTTGGAAGATTGAGTGTATTTTCATGCGTGGACTGAATTACACAGGGGGCTCAGGGGCTATGGTTCCACGGGGGGGAGTGTAGGCAGAGGCTTGAGTGACTCAGCATTCAGGTGATTAACACTTCGTGCTCAGTGGGGGCGTCCTGTTCTCTGGCTCATCGCCGAACCAAGAAAAAGCCCTTCAAATCCAAGCCTCAGAAGGTGCGAAACTGCTTTTCGCTTTGCTTTAGGGCTGCGTTTATACCCAGTTGCTGCCTAAATTATACTCTACAGTAGCGTTTCTCAACTCAGTCTTCAGGGACCCCTCAGGCTATTCACATTTCTTCTCCCTCTTCTTGGTTGCTCGGTTCAGTTGAGAAACATTCCTCCATGGCTTGTGAAATAGGGCCACGTTAATGTGAGGATCTGAAATCGGACAGAAACGGGCAAAATGGGATGAATCGGGAACAAGGTCTGTCCCAATGCTATGCTATAACTCAGCCAATCATGTGTGACTCGTCGGACAGCCTGGGTGCAGCCTTCGCTTTTCCTGTAATCGGTCGTCCTGCTCTTTACACCTCGCTGGGACCCCAGTGTCTTCTGTTCCCATCACAACATTTTCATGAGTCTATCCGGTAATTTCTAAGCTACGGCATCAGTCCAGATCTTCCATTATAAAAATAATTACGGAAGCCTTATCCTGTGTAATAAGGTGGTCCGAGGGAGGAGGAGAGTGTTCCGGAAATTGTATTACAATCCAGAGTCCACGTATCAACAGGTATGAAGCACTTCTGATAGCAAGTTTCACCTCACTGCCCTCGGCCGTGGGCTGCAGCAATGCATCATGGGCAACTGCTGTCAGAGTAGCTTCACACCCCCGTAGCTGAACCACCTTTTGACAGCCCCACCCTCCAGCCAGACGACCGGCGTCTTCCGTTTCCCACTGATGGGCGCGTGACTTCTGCGCAGAGATGGGTTTGTCTTGCATCTCCGCGATGAGAAAGCTCTGTGACAATGCCACGCTTGCAGGACAGCTGATTTGCCCGATGGGACTTTCTCTCATAGTGCTAGGCCTCTTGTAACTGCCAGGGTATCCATGCCCTTCCAACACGCCTCTCTGGGACATATACAGACATATGTAACAGAAAAATAATGGCAATATCTCTCACCTTCTCTGAAGTTTCATCACCCGGCTTTTCATACTTGATCAACCAATTGTCATTTCCTCTGTCTAGAGAAAAAAAAAAAACATTTTCAGCTTCCTGAAAACACGCGACCATCCCAAACCACTATTAAGTTATGATCTCCAACACTACTTATCTGATTTGTTTACTGCAGTGTTTCCCAATCCTCTCCTCAGGGACCCACAGACAGTCCACGTTTTTGCTCCCTCCCAGCTCCCGGTAGCAAAAATGTGGTCTGGCTGGGAGCTCAGAGGAAGCAAAAACGTGGACCGACTGCAGGTCCCCAAGGACCGGATTGGGAAATACTGCTGTAAACTATTACGAGATAAGAAGCATCAGATAAATTCAGGTTATAAAAATAGCAATGAGCTGGGGATGCTGCATCAGGTTACTCCGTTGGGGTGGGATCTCACAACATACCGGTGTTCCGTATGACATAATCCAGAACCACCAGCCTCTCGAACTGGGACTGCAGCTGCTTCCTAATGTTCTCAGGCAGAGGGTCTGCCTCAAACTTCCGCAACCAGTAATCGGCTTCCTGGTAGCCCCCCACAAACAGCTGGAAGGAGCCCACCTGAAAAGGCACAGCTGAGAATTATTCTCTTTTTATTGAGCAGGTGGTTCTATCCAAAGGCACATAGATTTTTGGAGAAAGCAGGGGCAGATAGTCACTGGGGCTAAAGGCCTTGCTGAAGGTCTCCACTCTGCCGACCCTAGGATTTGAAACGGGAACCTTCTAATCACATCCAGAAAGTCCAGTCCTACTGAGCCATACACTGCCAACACCTTTACTTTTGGAGAAAAAAAAAAACGTAGAAGCCAAAAATAGCTGACATGCGCTACCATGAAAATAACAGCAGAACAGCTGTTTGGTACCGAGCACCACTCTCTCACCTTAGGAGGCAGACCAACCCTGTGAAATCGTCTGCCGACTTTGGGAACCTTCTCTAAAGCATATTTCTTGCCCCTGGACTTTGCTCGGTCGATCGCCGAGTAGTGAAATGTCTCACTGACGAGAGACACCACCTAAAGAGCCAAGCAGATATATATATTTCATAAATTCAACACCAGAATGACACACACCAAAAGACCTCTTGCAAATTTAATGAGGAAGTGTTTAATGTACCAAATCCGAAAGAGCGCTGTTTATTTTAATCGTGAATGAGCTAATGTTTTCCGTTCCATGGCCTTGCGGTGACCTTGTCACTCAGTGGTACCCACCTTTGTTTTGGGCACGATGTCCAGGCCCAGCTTTTGGTCGACCAGCGAAGCAGCGGCCTCAGAGAGGTAGCCCTGATTGGGAACGAGGCAGCCTCGTCCGAAACAGCAGGGGCAGCACACCTTGTGGAAATATTTGGTCCATTTGGGGTTCAGGTGTCCATAAGGTTCTTCGGATTTTGGTTTAAACACGCCGATTATTTTCTGTGTGAATACAGGAGGGCGTAAAGTCATTACAAAAGCTTCAAAATGGAGCATGTCACAAAAGATGCAGCCTTCTAGCAGATGTTTATGACTAATTTCCCCAGGCAGATCCCATCTGATAGATGCGTTGGCTTCCTGTTTTGAATCAAGCAGGAACAGGACAGATGACTACTTCATAATTAGTCCAAGAAAGGTGAAGATATGATGCCTTATGGTGTAGAGAGAGTTGGAAAGCTACTACAAATGATACCAAGGAAGATGTTGGGATAAAAAGAAGGATCATCTCAGCCAAGTTCCAGTGGATCAACAAACTTGCGATTGATGAAGCACACAGGCCTCTGTGTGTGTGTGTGTGTGTGTGTGTGTGTGTGTGTGTGTTCGTGCACCTACGAGGGATTCAGTGCAGGCCTGTAAATCTCCTTACCCCTTTAGGGTCCTTCACAAAGTAGCTGCCACTCGATCCCTGCGAGATCCTCTCGGGGAAGACGCCGTTCTCGATAGCTTGCTCCGCCCTCTGCACGATCGCCGCGAACTCGGGGTCCTCCGGGAAGAAGTTGAACTCTCCCGTGCTGCTGCCTGCGTCGACGAGATTTTGGATTCGATTACGGCGGCCAGGCGCTCCGCACTTATCGCGTCAGCTAGCTGTCTGTTATTCGACGAAGGTATAATGTCCTTATTCTAAAGAAACGGCACAAAGCGTTGTTTTCAAACCAAACAACCCTGATTAAACTTCAGACGACCCAAATTCTTCTGCAAAGATCAAGAGATTAAAATCAGATTCAATCATCTGACATTACCATCGGGTGAAAGAACACAATGCGTTCACCGTGTTTGTTTTCCAGGGTATTTATCAGGGGTTAGGGCTAAGGTCACCATGCTGATCACGACAGTCACATATCAGGCTTCTCAAAGGTGTCTCGCAACAGAAGGGCAAACAGGACAGGCGGCAGAATGGAAATGTTCTGGGTTCACAGAAACAAACAAAACGCAGGACTGGTCTGACGTTTGTGGATGAACTGGGGAGTCTGGCACACATTAAGTATGGGGGAGAGGGAGAGCCGAGGAAATGCACTGCAATATTTCAAGTAGCAACAAACAAGCCTGGTTACCGGAGACAGTGGCCTGAGGCACAAGCCGTGGTCACACCCACATGACAAACACGAACACGTCTAGCCCTGGGTGACAATACAAAACAGCTTACGTACATAACGCAACGTGATCGCTGCCACACCTTACGTGAACCTTCTCTTGCTAGGAAAACCTCATCCTGCCTCTGGTGCCAGACAGTGCATTATCCCATTAGCAGGAGAGGCCTTATCAGATGGACATTAAACATTAATATCAGTTCAGGGGCCAATTTGTAACCAGTCCATCATGGTGGTCAATGACTGAACATCCGGCAACATTAGGCGTAGCTTTGAGAGCAGAAATACAATCTCAGGCAGATTACAAATCTTAAATCTTTAATCTCAGATCTTAAAAAAACAGTGATGAGAAAAATCCCGTCCAGTAAGACAGGCTCCGATCACGGCGGCGGAAATTCAAACTGGGCGCTTTCGTAAAAGAGGAAGTGTTACATAAACAGGCAAACGGATCGGGTTCAATCGACAGAGGTTTCTGGAAAGTGGCGTGGTATGGGAACAGATGTGAGACAGGCTCTCGGACATGGGTGTCCACCGACACCTCACCAGGAACACGCCGTTTACAAAGCTGTGCTGGCTGGGCCGCACATGGTGTGGATCCCCTCTGATGGATGCGTTGGCTTCCGCGGGGATCCGCATACGGCTGCAGACCTGCACCGGCTGACAGTACCAGAGCTCCCAGTACTGCCAGTCACTTCACTAGTCTATTCCGAGATTTAATAATGTTTTAATACTTTGTCCCTCCTCATTTTTGGTATACAGTCATCTAAAAGCTCATACATTTATTGTTTTTCACAGCACGTCGATCTATAGACACACACCTTTTAAGTAGGTGACCTCAAAACCCAAAAAAGTTGATTACCCCCAGATCACACAATGCACCTGAGAGGAAACGGGGGGGGGGATTTCAAGTGAACTATATCCAATTCAATCTCCATCCACTTATCCAGGGTCACAGTAAGCCTGGATCACAGCTAGCACAGAGCGCAAGGTAGGGGACACCCTGGATGGGGCATTATCTATCACAGGACACACCCAAAGAGCAATTTACATACTTATAAAATGTCTAAATTAGACCAAAAGTAAGGACAGAGCTTGGCTAATAGTTTGAGTCACGCAGACCAAAATACAGGAGATACAGAATCCATTTCCTACTAAACAGAAGACAAGTCAACCCATCCCACTCCTATACAGTTATAACAATTAATAGATGGTAATGTGAATGATTTTAGCTCCTAATGACCTCTATTGAACCACAGCTGGTCAGTTGGCATTTATGAATGGTTCATGGGGAAAAGACCAAAGGATTTGAGGTCTACCTGTAGCCCACATTAAAGTAAGGAAACCCTGATTCGTTTATGTGGCCCCTGAAATCTTTTTAAAGGCATCTAGGCATTTTCATTGAGGTTACAAGTTATTTGAAGAGCGGACCCCTTATAGGTCCTGAAAAACTGGTTGGACAACCTGACATTGACATTATTATTTAATAACTTGTGTGGTATTACGCCAAAGCAAACTGGGAACAGCTTATGTTTACCTACGGATATGTGGAATAACTTTCTGTCAGTTTCCGTCCCCGACGTCCGCACTGAAGTGTGCATGCATGCCGCGCGCAGCATTTTCGAAATCTCTTGCTAAAGGGGGTTGGGGGGTGTTGCATGCGGTGCCAACCGACACCATCAGCCCTCTTTGTGTACGAAACATTTCGCTTTTCAGAGAGACCGACTGCCGCTGCAGATCCGCAATTAAGACAAAATATATTATGTACACGCGTGACACGAAAAGGCAAGACTGCCGAGGAACAACGCGAAGCCTGAGATGTAAAGTTACGGGAGCATCTACCCAGTAGTAACCGCACAGCTGGTGGTGAAGCAATGTGGTCTTTATCCAGTGTGACAAATGCATGCTGATTACTGCGCAAAGACAGCAGCAGATTAATAATGGCGTGGCACGCACTGTGCCTAAGCCGATCTCTGTGGTTCTTACCTGGCGAGGCCAAAGTGTCCTTATCGGAGGAGGAGCTCCGGCGGCTCCGCCGTGCACGTTTCTCTTTGCCGCTCCTCGGCGACAAGCTGCCCGGCGGTCCAGGCAGCAGCAATTCGTCCTCGCCGGATCCTTCGCCCTCCAGCTCGACGAGGACGCTCTCGGTGGAGTCCGACACCCGCACCGCGCATCCCGGGTTCCCCCTCGGTGCCTGGCCGGCCCCGGTCCCCGTCCTGTCAGAGAGCGCCGGCTGGATGTGACCCGGACTGGTGCTGGGCTTGTCCCCCGAGCCGCTCTCGCTGGGATCGCACTCTGCCATCATGTCTGCAGGCGGTTCGTTGCGCTCCGACGTCCTGTGCTCGCACTAACGCACTCCCTTTCACGTCGCCATCACTTTAACCACCTGCGTTTCGGACCCGGTCCAGCAGCGCACCGTAGAACTGTTACGTGTGCAGGCGTGCCGTCAGTGACAGTCAACTTCCGCTTTCTGTCACGCATGCGCAGATTAGGGGGCTAGGCAAATTTAAAGGGACCGTAACACCTTTCGCCGAGATCACGGTCTTTGACCCCAGATTTCACTCCCCTTTCACGTCTAGTTTCACAAACACTTGCAGTTGCAGTTGTTTTTTTAAAATATGAAATTATATGGCGACGTGATATATTTACACTTGCTGATGAAGTACTTGATTCAGGACACTTCTTCCATAATTCGGTTTGCAAATGGTCCCAGGTGGTCTATTTTCTGTAACTTACAGACGCGGGGTTGCCAGCTCTCAAGCATCTGGCGTGACACTCGCGCTTTTAGACTCTAACATTCCATTCTATTCTATTTCTATTTTAGCCTATTTTATTAAAATTAAAACCTAAAATCAGCAATATCAAAACGTTGGTGTAATTTGCGAACCTCACCGACTTTTTACAAGGTAATAAAACTGTTACATACATGGACATGCATGTGCGTGCAGACTTGTCTCGAATTGAAAATCTCACTCCAGCTTACCGCATTTTACAACCCCGCTGATATTTTTCAAAACCACTTTTCAAAAATTGTTATATAATCTTGAATAAAAGGACAAAAAATACAATGACAATGACTCTGACATCAGTCATTCCAAAGTTACATTTCCTATTTGAAATACATTTTATTATTCAAAATAATGCGACAGAACATCAGAAATATTTTTTCATATTATACTAAATGTCAAGAGACCCTAGAAAATTTATCATTGTGTTTCATCCATGAAAACGCACATGTAGTGTTAAAACAATACAAGATTTACACAAACATTACTAAAATGTAGCGTCTGCAGCTTCTAGCCACACTATTACAACGTTTCTGTTTAGTTACAGGAAATTTGTAGTGAAATCTTGACTAGTGTGGACATTCACTAAATTTTGGCATTTATAGGACACAAAATTTCAATTGTTTTATGATGGACTGAGACAAACGAGATGATTACGATGCATAACATTGAAATGTCCTAAAAAGAAAAGAATTCCATCTTCCGTATTAAAATACCGCCAAATATACAGTTCCAGGTTGGTACACAAGGAAATGTTTCATGACGGTTCCAGCAGACGTTTTTTTTAACACTAAACTGTTCTTTTTTCCCTTATATAAACCATGCATGTGGGATGACTGCATTCTCTTATGAAAAGTCCATTTTGGCAGTGCACCAGTAATACATTTTTTCACAGCTGCCCTAAACTCTTCCAACAGCAAAGGAAAAAGGCACTTAAATGTGTCAGTTTGGTCCTTGGCAAACCCCTCTGCTTTTCGAGTGAACCAGCTGAAGAACAAGACCCCCTCAGAAACTGCAAAACAGATCGCAGCAGTACGTATTCGTGTGGTAAAGCGATCTACAGGTAACAGGGCTGGCTGGATCTCAGTGGTGAACCCTTATTGACAGAGCACTTAAGGGCAAACCCAATAAGGCAATACAACACAGTGGGAATAATAGCCCCGCTATGATGTATAGCATGCAGTAGGAATCCATGACTAAACCAGATAATCCAAAATGTTCACGTGTCCTAGATCAATAGCTGGCTCTGTGTGGCAGCTCTACTGGCAGGTGTGTCAAGCCCCGCCCCCAGCCACCTCACAGCCCCACCCCAGCCACCTCATAGTCACACCCACTCACCCCATGGCCCACACCTTCATTACTCCACAGGATGGTGGACTAGATCTTCCAGAAGATTTTCTTCCGGTAGAGCAAGTAGGATATTAGCACCCACACGGAGGTCGCCACCAGGTTCTGGGCCAGATGTTCTGCATGTGACTGACTGTTCCTCATTTTCCATCTGAAGGGGAAGTAGCCCTGGAAGATTTCGTGGCCCACATACACCAGGATGGAGTTCATCCCTACAAATGGACAGACCAACCGCTCAAGTCCACAACTGTACAAAGATGACCCCGTGGCTCAAACATCCAATGTGATCAGTGTTCCTCAACCCGGTCCTCTGGCATCCCCAGATAGTCCACATTTTTGCTCCCTCCTAGCTCCCGGCAAACCTGTACCAAGGATTCAGTGTTCTTTGTTTCTTGGTTCAGGTGTGTTGGGAACTGGGTGGGAGCAAAAATGTGGACTGTCTGGGCTTCCCTGAGGATTAAACACTGATTTAGATCACACATGAACCGCAGAGGACCTCACCGGGGTAAAAGAAGGGTGCCCCAGACCAGAACTTTACCACATCCACCGTGTAATAGATGAAGAACAGAATCACGAAGGCAAAGCAGCTGAGCGTGGTGATGTAAGACAGAGACCTAGAACGCAGAACACAGTGGCACACGGTACAAAGTGTTTCCTCTCCGGTAGCCTAGCAACAGGCTTGCTCAAATAACGCCATCACTAACAGGATTTTATAGTGTATATGTAAAACTTGGAAGGGGGGCTAAAATGATTACTGTTATTACCACTTAAGCAAAAATATGCTATTTGGGAGATAAGATGTCATTCAGCTTAATGGTCTTGATATAGGTTGAAGTCATTCTGGGTATAATTTCAACCAGTAAATATACACAGTGCAATGGGGATTTTAACTAGGTTAACTTGTCCTTTAAAGGTACATATACAATCTCTTAAAGGGTAATACAAATAAATAATAATGGGTTATAAATAATAAAGCAATAAACAAATATAACACAATATGTTAATGTTACCATAAATTCTTATTGATGGGAATGGATCCATATTCTTTAGAGCACCTGGTCAAAACGGCTGAAATGATTCCCTGTAAGGGGGGGAGAGAGAGGGTGGGGGTTGTTTCTGACTATTCCAATGTGGGGCATAACCCCATGATGACCGGAATGTCATTCAGTTTTACATACCAGTATGAATCCCCATATGGCGAACCTGGACATTATTTTTGAGTGCTGGTCCTTGAAGTGAAAAATGATCTTTCCAGCCTGGCAGTGAAGAAGAAGAGGGAATTCACCAAAAATGTTCCCGACTTACTGAGCCATGCAAAAGTAAGTAAATGCTTGTTTGTTGTAGGTCCCCATTCGCTGAGGATGAGGTTCGCGGAACGGACCTGCAAGCCCAGGAAAGCCATCACGACAGAATTGATGCTTCCGAGCACCCCCTCTGGGTCGTATGGTATCTGGGACTGGTACAAGACCTGGAAACGAGATGGGAGCTGTCAGAGGCAGAGGTGGACATTCCAGGTCCGGAAAGTAAAAATCCGGGCCACAATTTTGTTTCGACCAACCAACTGAGTTCTCTGTGACTCTTTATCCTCAACTGGTAGGTTGAAACAAAATCTTGGTCTGGATTTTTACTTTCTCATCCTGGAATGTCCACCTCCAGTCAGAGGCAGAACAATGGTCAGACTGCTAAAACAGACCATAAAAGAACCTTTGAAAACATTTAGTTTTCATTTCTAACAATACTTATACATAGGTAGATAATGTCTGAGTATGGAATGAAGGAGCTTCTAAGCGGATGCAGTCCTCCCTGCTCTCCCCTCCCCTCCGACACGTACCCGAGACGATGGGGTCTGGTAGATATGCCTCTCCCCCAAAAGCCAGCGGTCAATGAAACCAGCCGCTCCTCCGGTGCAGTTTGGGTACAGGCCAAAGTCACCAATTCCCCCTGGGCCCAGGTAACCGCTGGCGGGACAGAAAGAGAACATCTCTAGTTATGAATATATCATATATACATATTACATTTATATTGATCAATATTTTCAATACAGTTAAAAATAAACTAATTTTAGTGGATTTTAAATTCAAAAAGACTTAACAATAAATGTTTAACTTGTATTCTTAACAACAGAATATGTTGAAAAAGCTATGCATGTCTCACAAACAGGGCTGCAAAGTTCTGGGAATTTTTCTGTTACTTCCTATATATTCCTATTAATTCCCCTGGTTTCCAATTTGGAATATTCCCAAAATTCCCTAGCTTAACTTCCCATGGAAAGATTCGGGATGTTTTCTGCCCCTTTGCAACCCTACTCAAAAATACAAAAAAAATGTCTGCAAAAGAAACATTCTGTATTGTATCTGTACTTTAATACCTAAAAAACTATTTCTGGATATGTATAGCTGTACTGTAATCTATTGGTCCCCATTGTCTCCTAAGGCGAGTCTCTAGATTGCTTCGCGTGAGAGACGTTTTCCTCAGCAGCAGTGTTTTGGCATATTGTCAAAGTTTAATGATATGAATCTATATTTATTAATCAAGTCCATTAACAATCAATGTATCAATTAGAATTGATGAACTGTTACACCCCTAGTTGCCACGAATACATTCATTGGTGTTCGGGAACTCTTGATATTATTGGTTAGATTTCCAAATAAGATATTAAACGGTTATTAATCATCATTTAAGTAATCATTTACAGCTGATATCTTCACCCGAAGAAACATAATTTTACCCATTTATATTGCTGTATATTGTATTATCGAAATTCAAGTATTGCACTTAAGGCTACTGCCGCAGGACCCTTTGGGGAGCTTGACGAGGCACCCTTCCAGGTACAAGCCAGCGTCCTTCCTCCGCTTAATGAAATGCAGTAACATGCGGCACATGACCCTGCAGAGTCCGGCAGGCTTGGGGTCACTCACCGCGGGCAATCTGGGACAGGGAGCAGGAAGGTGAGACACAGCCAGATGGTTTCCAGGGCGACCACGCACAGCCACGCAGGCCAGTAGGGCAGGATGTCCTGCAGTGAGGGCCAGCAGCCATCCTGGGAGAGGTGACAATGTGTCATGACCCATCTGCCAATGTCACATCACACTTATGTCTGAAGGTCTAAGTCTGTTGGCCTGTTTTCTGTCAGTTGAGCGGGTCCGGCCTGATTCTCACTCACCGAGTGCTGGCCGTCTGTCCTGGTGCCAACTCTCATGAGGTTGAGGACAACCACAGCCAAGTAGGAGATGGACAGGCGCTGTAGGACTCCAGGAATTCGCAGGGTGTCCCAGGACACTGCGGGACACATGACCACATTAGGGGCGGGGCTACAAGTATGAAATTTGCATAGTGCGGATGATGTAACGCTACACAAGGCCACTCACGGGGTCCTTGGCAGTAGTTGGGGTTGATGACCAGCACTCCCAGTAGGAACAGCTGTACGCTCCTCCACAGGGCCTTGCCCAAAATCACAGAGCGCCTTGACCCCCGCCGCAGGGCCGCGTTCAGGGACAGAGCGATGGACGTTCCCATGATGAAGACGAACCTGCGACAGAGGTGTAGGGCAGCCTGAGGGATAGCCGGGGGCGGAGCAGACGCCAATCAAAACATGCACATGCCTCACTGCACATCGCGTGTGAACTTACCAGGGAAAGACCAGATCAGCCACTGTAAGTCCTGTAGAGACAAGAAGTCAAACATGTTACTTCCTCTGGTTTTAAATGACCACGTTCGCCTGAGAACATGTCAAGATACACGGCCGGCTTTTCTATACTTATGGATACAACTGAATTAAATACACTGCAAAGTACAAACCACATCTATCTAAACTTGGCCATTTAATGGGTTAATGATTAAACATCAAGAGTATAGATGTACTTTAATCCCAGGACACCCACAACAAGACTCGCCTGGCAAAAACACGATCATGTTCTATCTTTATAGGTCACCATTTCCTGAACTATTTATTACATAGTAAAATTTTAACTGAGGATGATATACAGTATATCAGAGATATAGTAAAAATAATCAAAGTTAAACTAAAGAATAAGAATAGAAATGCTCGTGGGAATTTCCATCCGTCCGTCCGTCCGTCCGTCCGTCCATCCATCCATCCATCCATCCACTTGACGCATAGGATCCAGAGCCTATTCTGGAGGCTACGAATGCAAGAAAGGGGATGGGGCGCCAACCCATCACGCGGCACACTGACACACCATTCACACACACATATGGACAATTTAGTAACTCTAATTAATCTCAGCATGTTTTTGAACTTTGGGGGGAAACTGGAGTACCTGGACGAAACCCCACAATGATACAGGGAGAATATGGTGCAGACTTCAAGCCAGAGGTGTGAGGCGACAGTGCTAACCTCTGCACCACTGTGCTGCCCCTCCATGTAAATTCTTATATGTACACCTTTTCTTCCCCTTTCGACATTGCATGCAATTCCTTCCATTCCAGCCCAGTGTGTGGTCCCCCAGCTGTATTACAGTGTCCCCAGTGGTGTTGCTGTTCAAACCTCACCATCCCTCTGTACATGAATATAGCTTATCAACCCAGCCATCTATGTGTCACGGTTGCCGGGAAATGGCTCACCGTTCCAGCTCTCGTGTCTGAAGAACCAGTATCTCCCTCCTCCATAGTTCACAAAGACCATTATGACAAGGGCCAGCCTGCGGGGGCAGAGTCAGCAGTTTCCTTCATGTGGATGCGGAAGAGAAGCGCACACCCCCCCCCCCCGGATGCCCCCAAAGGAATGACAACCTCCAAGCATGTGAAAACAGACTGTCACTATATGCATCTTTTCCTGGGATGTTTCTACGCACATCAGCATTTAAGAGCTTCCAAATGCTACATTAGCATCATGCGTACGTTGACACTGGTGAACACTGTAGGATTACTTCACCTCCAAATCCAAGGGGATAGAAACGTCTACAAGGTTAAATGGCAGAACAGCTGAACGTGGTTCATGCAGAGCATCTGGATAATGTGAACAGCGGAAGTATCTAGACTGCGATATTAAATACACTGAAAGCACCATCTGGGAGACAGGAACCAGTGGGGGGGGGGGTTTACCCTCGAAAGGTGTCCAGAGAACGCAGTCGGTTGCTGGGGGTTGGGGGGGAGGCGGGCAACTCGGAGGAGGAGTCCACGGTTCTGCCGGGAGAACCGAGCTCCTATAACAGAAGGATGGTTAAACATGTCAGACAGGCATCTCTCTGGACGACCTCTGGGGGCCTGCTGGTCAATACAGACGTGCTGCTAAGCACCTGCAGTGTGGGCGGGGCCAGTAGGCAAACACTGCCCAGGAGAAATTCAATAAGCTTAATTAATAAGATAAAACGTGCCTTTGTAAAAGTGGGAGAATTGCCAAGAAATAAAAAAAATAAATAAACTCACTGAATTTACGAGCCTGTCCATTTCCATGGTGTTCCCCAGGCAACACCATTTTCTTACCACATCCGACCTGGAAATCAGAACAAATTAGTTGGGAAGGGAATCCAATGGATTTGGGCGGCTTCTACTCGCTTTGAAAATCAACTGCCTCATTAAGTGTGGGGGATTATCAAGGGGAAAAGGGGGAAAGAAACCTCACCTCATGACAGTTTGTCCAACAGCGACCAGAATACACAATCCGGCGTACACCAATACAGCGACCAGGATGGCTAAAAGAGGGAAAGTACAGATCTCACTGCAACATGCACTCAGTGGCCAGGTTATTAGCCTCTTTAATGCAAAGAGCCTGCTCCCCCAAACAGCCAATCATGTGGCTGCAATGGAATGCATGCATAGTGACTATTCTGGCAAGGCTCGAACCGTCGACCTTCCAATCACAGGCACGAAGACTGAGCCCGCTGAGCCACACGCTGCGCCAGTGAAGTGACAATCGAGTGTAGAACCATCCACGCAGAACGTATCAGAGGAAGTGAAATCGGACAGGTAACTCACGCAGGTAACTGTTGACAGGCTCCTTGTCGGTGACCATGCTGCAGCTGGCTCTCACTGACTCATTGTCGTTCTTCACCCACAGAGAGTAGTTACCCTGCTCTCCAAAGTGGAAGGCAACTCTAGAGGACAAGATTAAACGTCTTTTCACAATGTTTGGCACGTTTAATGCCGATACTCGCAAAAATACACGCCTACCCTCTTGCTTGAATGGATTACATATCCAGGCAATATTTAACAGAAATTTACTTGTAACAATGGAAGAAGATGGAATGGGGCAGCTGGATGACATTAGAGTGAGGAAAGTGCCATAGAGGTGTGTTTACCTGCATAGCTCCTGGTTCCCTGTGCTGCTATTGAGCTGCAGGGTTAGAGGATGCTGGGAACTGAGAATGAATGCTGCCGAACTGGGAGTCCCAGGGATTGGCTGTGCAGGGACCAATCCAAGGGGCTGGAACAGGCACTGAGAGATGGGAGAATCAGTACGTCATTGATACAGCACTGTAGACATGCCCCGGATGGTGATCTCACCTCAGTCACAGTCTCTCTAACCCTATGACACTCACTGGGGTGAAGTGGGGGCATCGGTACCCTGGCAGATTCAGGGGGCCCAGGACTCATAAAACACGAGATTCACGTTTTAATCGTGGGGACCCCCTCCCATTAAATCGTCCCATATTTCTTCAGATTGAAAGTGATGGCTTGTCAGGAGGCCCGGAATTTCTAGCTGTGGCCCTGCACGCACACGCACACACACACACACACACACACACACACACACACACACACACACACAGGTTTGTAATTATATCTTTGTGGGGATTCTCCATTCATTTCTATGGAGAAAACTCTAATCCCAACAATGACGACCTTAACCCTACCCAGCCCTAACCTTAACCAGAAGTAACCAAACAAGAATTATAATTTTTAAGTTTTTGATTGCAGTTGTGGTTTATATTGTGGGGACCAGAAAAATGCTCCCAAAAGCTAAAAAGTAACAAGCTTTACCACATTATAGGAACATTTGGTCACCACAATGTGGTAAATACAAACCCACACACACACACACACACACACACACACACACACACACACACACACAATGGCAGTCTAGGTCCCCTGATGCTGATGCAGGGCCCGGAAACTGCTCTAATTAAAGTATCGTCCTTGGTGACCATACGAAACAACATTTACCCCGCAATGTTTCTGTGGGAACGCACCCCTCCTCCTCCTACACCCCCAGCTACATCTAGCAAGTCACTGCAACATTCAGTTGTGGGTGCTAACATTGTGAGAACATTTGGGGAATATTTGAGAGAAGCAAAGGAGGAGTCTTTGATGTGAAAAGGAGCAGGGAGATGACAGGCTGAATGGTGCGTCACTGCCACTCTACTGTTTGAAGGAAACAGAATGAGGGTATCCATCCATCCAACCATCCATCCATCCATCAGCCCACCCACCTTATCCTTTATAGAAGCCTACTTCAGGAAGGAAAATTTAAAAATAGTCACATCTCATAGACAGGAAGAGGGAATGAAAAATAACTAGTTTACTCTTTTAATAACCCTGTTACCAATAAACTGAACAGATAAACAGATAATCCATACAAAATATGCAGCGGTGGGTGGAAGGTGGAGGGTGGAGGACACAAGTGGGGGCTCACCGAGTTGGTGCCCAGGATCTGCAGGTTGGGCTTGTCAGCCTCCAGCAGCTTGCGAACCATCTTCAGAAAGCTCTCCACAAACAGGTTGATGCTCTGGCAGTGGCAGGCCATCAGCAGCTGGTCCAGGGCTTCCATGGCTATGCACACGTACCTGCAGTACAGACAGAATTAGAGCACTGCTCACCCAGTACCTGCAATACAGACTGAACGAGGGCACTGCTCACATCAAACCTGCAGTACAGACAAAAGG
>JAODKC010000053.1:3749401-3759685 GCA_026777985.1 Mormyrops attenuatus | reverse complement strand
GTACCTGCAGTACAGACTAAAGGAGGGCACTGCTCACCCAGTACCTGCAATACAGACTGAACGAGGGCACTGCTCACCCAGTACCTGCAGTACAGACTAAAGGAGGGCACTGCTCACCCAGTACCTGCAATACAGACTGAACGAGGGCACTGCTCACCCAGTACCTGCAGTACAGACTAAAGGAGGGCACTGCTCACCCAGTACCTGCAATACAGACTGAACGAGGGCACTGCTCACATCAAACCTGCAGTACAGACAAAAGGAGGGCACTGCTCACACAGTACCTGCAGTACTGACAGACAGAAGTCAGATTCCTTAAACAGATTTAGTCTAGCATCCCTGGAGTTTTTTCTCTGAATAGATTTATTAAGACAAAAAGAATTTAATTTCAGCAGGTAACTCAGAACTAAAGTTCTCAGAAGGGCCATGGTCTTGTACCCTTGAACTTTTGTAAACCAAAGAGCCAAAGTGTCTCTTGACATTAAGCCAGCTCTGCTCCCACCCCTTGGTCCTCAGGACAACTGACCCATATCGGTGTCGAGCCACATCTCTGGACAGCCTCTCTGACAAGTACGCCCCGATCCGGTCCAGCTTCTCGGGGGCTGAGAGGGCGTAGAAGGTCAGCTTCTCCATGTTGGCTTTTACCAGGCCGTCCTGCAAGGCAATGGGGCAGTGATGCCAGATAACTCAGCCGGATCAAATGCACACATGGCGGCGCATGCTGGGAATCCCGCCTGTTATGATTATCTGGTATCGAGCTTAGCAGGTCATGCTCACACCAAAGGCTTACCCAGATCTGATACAGAAACAGGAGACCGGAAAAACCTTCCTCCACACACCACAGGTCAAAGAACGACACTTGGTCTTAAAAACCTACCCCCCTTTTCCTGACAGTTGAACCCCTCCAAGCACCCCCCCGCAGCACATTCTGCCCGCCATGGTGGAGAGATGCTCTGCGAGGATTATCCTGTCACACTTGTCATGTCTGTTTGTATCATGACCCAATTTAGAAATGGCCTAGTTTTCTTTTTTCTGCTCCACAGCCAGGCAATGAAAAACTTCCAACATGGGAATTGCATTGTCTAAATAAAATACTTTTTCATATTTTTATAACTGATGTTCTCCAGCCCTTAATGTAGAAGTTTGAATAGCATTTTCTGATAAGACAACTCTGTCTTTATTTAAACCTCGTCACCAATGCAGACAAGTTATTATGAAGAGAACTAACCAGGATATGTGAGCCAGGTTTCTAACCAGGGAAGGGGCACACACCAGGATTATTGTCATTAATGAAAATTAAGAAAACATTTTTGTAAACTGAAATAAAAAAAAAAGTAAACAAAAACTATAAATATTACTTCCAAAACTAACTGAAATAAAATAAAAAAACAAATGTCACATATTTTCCTTTACCGTTTTTAACCGTTGAGTTAAAGTAATGATTTGTTTATCTTTACTTACCATTAATAGTACCTGGGACATGGTTTTGAGGACATTAGTACATAATGTGCACTGTGTATTCAGGTAGGATTCTTTCAAGATCAGACGCATAAAACAGCTCTACAAATTTTAGTCTATCCCTTAAAAATGCTAAAACCTAAACCTAAACTATAATATATAAAAACTAAATAGAAATAAATCTTTAAAATGAAAACAAATAAGAACTAACAAGAACATTATAGATGATAGCTTCATAAAGCATTCATAATGCATAATAAACATGGCTGTAATGTGTTATGCCTTTTTATAAATATTTATAGCCATGGTTATAATGCTTTAAGAATGCATTATAATGCATTATGAATGTGTTTATGAACTGCTAAAAACATGGCCAAGTAAAGTGTTACTGCATAATATTAAATTGAGAAAGAGCATGTGTTTAACTCTGAATCCTGTAATTTAGGACCCCCCCACCACAGTGCTGTCACTT
This sequence comes from Mormyrops attenuatus, assembly GCA_026777985.1. Taxonomy (NCBI): domain Eukaryota; kingdom Metazoa; phylum Chordata; class Actinopteri; order Osteoglossiformes; family Mormyridae; genus Mormyrops; species Mormyrops attenuatus. Next base: position 3,757,755 of record JAODKC010000053.1, on the reverse strand, counting down.
TACCATATCAGACAGAATAAGGGTCTCCCAAGATAACAGTGCTTATTCACCATAACCACTGCATCCAGGAGTGCCTGGGGGGATGTGAGCGGTATGATTAAGCTTCCATGGCTCATAGTTTTAACCAAAACCACTGACACTTACCTTTAATTAATTCCAGCCATTCACATGAACACCATCAAACTACGATACAATTCCGCTTACTCTCCGAACGCCATAAAATGCTCTCTCCATCCAAAGGCACAGGATGTTCTTTGGCACAAAACCACTCATTCACCTATCCTGCTCCTCAGACAGGCATAAGTGATGTTGTGGTACCCTGGGGTGCAGTTCCGGTAGGGGTCCAGTGAGGGGCAGTGGTGAGACAGGAGACAAAGGGGCCCGCACAGACTTACCTCGGGGTCCTCGGGAAAGATGTTGTCCACGAGCCTTTTGTACCGGGGTCTCAAAGCCCCACAGCAGCCACAAACGCCTGGGAGGGTGTGGAGAGAGGAGAGAGCGAGTGTTCACTGAGAGCCAGTCCATTACACTGCATTTCCTTAACAACAGCCTCGTTTCCCCCGCCCGTACAAAAACAAGACATTAACAAGGCCGAGTGCCCAGTGGAAAGAGATGAAAATGACTTGCTCCCAATACGACCTTCAGCTTTGTAACCAATCATTCTTAATATTTCTAATCATAAACTAAACACAAGAAACACCTGAATAAAACAGCAAGTGTTTGGATTAACGGCATCCTTTCAGAGAAATTTAGCAATTTCCAGCTTTAAAAAAAAACCGTTACGGGAAATATAACAGAAGTGTGGTAGTAATCTCTATTTGGGATCTCCCTAATCGATTAACTAACTACTATGAACATTTAAAAATAAAATTAGCTTTCACACGCTAATGGGTAATAAGCAAACTGCCTTCTCCACAGCTTTCACGACTCTACAGCATCCTGCAGGGCGATGACTCGTACTGACGACCCCAAGGGAGGAACAAACACCAAGATTTTATCCCGTCATCAGGGGAGCCGGTCCAAAACCGGCAGGTTTCCTGAGGCGAGAAGAGGTACCAGGCCAAGGATGCAGCGTCTGCAGCTGCCTCAGCCTCCAGCCTCCAATGCGTCTGTCAGCGGGATTTCACAGCCACGTCAGAGGTTTGGATATGACCCCAAAGATGCTGGAATCTGTGAATCCAAGAGTCACCCTCCAGCATCTTGATGCGGTTTACCAGTCTGAAGCTGGCCAGAGTCTCAGCCAGAAGATACCCCACTACTCTGACAAAGTTTAATCAGATTAGTTCTCCGCGCTCTTTCGCACGGCAGTGTGCTTCCAATCCAGAAGGGGGCGCTGTCTCTTTCCCTCCAGCTGAAAACCAGCTTCCTTCCTTTACACAGCCTTTTACTTTTTGTTAAAGGCAAGCAGATTGATTATCCAAAACTGACCTGTCCAGTCAGTAGGAGGTGCCCTACAAGACTGACCTTGCATTTTCACGAGTAATACCACAGACCTAATGATAAATGATATATCCTTTATTTGCCATTCACACAAGTACTTTGGAATGCTTCTCTTTGCTGACGCCATCTTGCTCTCCATATCTTAGGGGTAATAGCACAGGGTCAGCCAATGTGTGGCACCTCTGTAATGTCTGTGTGGCCCACAGACATTAGACTGTTCTGCGAAGCCAGGGCTTGAACTAACGATATTCTGATCACGGGTACAGACACTTAGCCCCGGAACCACTCACTGCCCCCAGAACAGCTTGGCATATGCCTGCTAGTTATCCCCTTGCGTATGCCATACATTTGTAATGTATGCCACACTTCTATCTGGATTCATAGTCCAGTCCTAAAGAGAGAGAGAGCTGGACAGGCGACCTGGTTATTTTTAGCCCAGTGTGGGAACTGACTGTAGGCCAGATTAAGGACTATGCTTCACGGCTCCAAATGAGCATCTACAGACGGTACCTGCTTTTCGGGTCAAATCTGGAACCGCCTCACTGGAGCTCTTAGGCCGAAAATAAATATGCTTCCTCAGAACAAAAATTTTGCAGAAAACGCTGAAACAACCACATTTTATTTTATTCCTAATTTCAAAACGTTTAGTTAACTGAGCAACAGAAGTCTAGTTGAACTGCTCCTTTTCTAGATTTGACCAGAAACCAGTGATTCAGAATAAGAAAACGACCTGTTAACATCTAGCACGGTACAGGACAAAATCATTCTATGGAGCAGCATGTGGGTAATAATCAAGAAGGTTTCATAGCAACATGAAAGAAGATAAACAGAGATGTCCGCAACTCCCCTGCTCCTAATAGACATTGTTCGCCCCTAGATCTGCAACATTTGGTACTCTTTACACTATTCAGTCCATCTTTATGCCTTTCAGAAGCTGTTTCCTGCTCTATAATGACCATCCTACAATTATGAACTTGCAGAACAAACCTTGCGGCCAATGCCTTAGGAAGACATTGGGCACAGGGTGGTGCGAGGGCATGGTAGTGCATCAGTGTCATTACCAATCATTTATAGTCACTGTCACACCAGATTTCTGTCCGGTACCTTTTGATGGCTTTCAGAATAAACATACAGCAAACAATAGGCTTATGGAGAGCACATCAGGTAAACTGCGAACAAATAACTAAGGGAATGTCAGGCAAACAATGAATGAAAGACAGGCTGTGAACGACCGTGAGAACACCTACCCATCAAAAGAGGCTGACCACTAGATCGACTTCCCGTCGACAGCTGGCCAACAACAAAATCCAATGGCCATCGATGGCTGGCCAACCACAAGACAGAATGGCCATCGACAGGAAGTCAACCGCAGGAACGACTGACCATGGATGGCAGACTAACAGAGAGACCAACTGGTTTTGAACACAAGTCAATCACAAGACCAAATAGCCATCTATGGCAGGCCAACTGTGAGAGAAAACGGCCATCGATGGCAAGTCAGCCAGAAGAACAAATGGCCGTCGACGGCAGGCTAACAGTAGGTCACTCAGAAAAACAAATAGACATCAATGGAAGGCCAACCGGCAGAACGACTAGGTATCGACAGCAGGCCAACCGCAAGAATGACTGCGCATCAACGACAGGCCAGCTGTGAAACTGACTGGCTATCTATTACAGGAAATCTGCAAGAACGACTGACCTGTGAACTTCTCATTATGCTTAGCAGGTGAGGTTGGGGTCCAGCCTGTAGATCAGCTGGGTGTGTAACCCGGCCATGAAGGTTCACATGCAAGCAGGGTGCCTACATTGAACCCACTGTGTGTTCAGAGACCATCGGCAGCAATCAATGTATGCTAATTCACAGCGGGAGCTTGTCACATGCTCCCCTCAGAGTGACAAGTGATATAGGATCAAAATAAAAAGTTTACGAGATACATATTTAGGTTTCCCACAATCCTATTGCTAAGGATGGAAGGATGGAGCACATTTTGTCGCCCTGGTTATGAACCAGTGGCTGAACAGGCCCGTCACCAGAAGTTGCCACGTCACGTGCGGCATCGTGAACAAGACAGGTGAAACGGTTCTGAGCCAAATCGCCCCTCCCACCACTGCGTCTCGGCGAAGACAAGCAGATGACTGTCGGCTTGATGACTGGGCACTCCACCAGCCCTGACACCTTAAAGGCTCACCGGCTGGTGTGAATCAGCCATGGGAGAGGGGGAAGGGGGAGGGGGGGATAAAACAACAGGTGGTGAGATATCTGCTTCCCCAGCTCCTACGTTTGCACACTGTTCGGCAAACACAAGCCAATCCTGTCCCCACCAGTCCTCCATGCTGTCCATCAACTCCCCATCAGATTTACGTACAAATCATTTTCTTCAACCGTTAAAATCTCCTTGTGGTGTTCATTTTATTTTGAATGTTCAACCATGTTTCTAACTTTAAGAAAGAAGAGAGATCCCTGTACACATATTTGACTTGATACACCTGACATAATGATACAATACAGTACCAAAGGGGTGTAACGGTATACAAAAATCACGGTTTGATATATACCTCGGTTTTGAAGTTACGGTTCGGTAATAAAAAAGGAAAATTACTTAAAAGTAAATAAAAATAAATATCCTCTCAGGTAAATAATAATTAAACAAATATCCCTTACGGTGCACGTTTTCAAAAATTACTGTGCCTTCAAATACTGGTTTAGTGTGTTCATCATAACTATGTCCGCATGTGTATTGGCGCGGTTTCATCCGCCCCTTTCCAAAACGCACAAAAGTTCCAGGTATTGTGAGCACAGTATCATGACAGTGTCATTAACTATGAACTATACAAGCTCAGTATCGTGATTATGCCAATACCCAAAAATAGTACACAGGGATCAACACCGTGGCAAGTTTTCACGGACATTGTGAGCAAAATGCAATTTTTACGACAGACATGGTATTTAAATATGTAACCTACGCCGTTTTTTTACCACTGACACAAACAAGTCTCGACACGTCCGTCTACGGACAGGCTGATGATACACAGTATCGCGAAAGTGACATTGACTATAAATTAAACAAACACTTTTGCAACTGTGCCAATCCCCATAAATGATAGCTATCATCACGAAAGTACCATTAACTACAAACTACACAAAACTGTATTGTGGTGATGCCAGTACCTATGAATGATATAGTTTCACGGAAGTGAACTACAAACTATATAAATAAAGTATAAATACAATATTGTTAAAGTGCCGATACCCATTGTGAGGAGACGGTCTAGCAGCGATCCGAGGCACACCAGCAGGGTGCGATCAGCACGCAGGCCGACGCGAGGCATGATTTCCTTACTGCTGGCCACAAGGAGTTCCAAAAGGACGCGGGAGGTGGCTGCTAACCGCCCCGACCAAAAAAGCCCATGCTGGGGAGAGTCTCCGGAAGAGTAAGAAGATGCTGGTTCTCTCTCCGTTGCCTAAATTAGACAGCCTGGAGGGTGAACACCCTGAGGGAACTGCTGCCGCCGGATCAGCCCAGCCAGGCTGCCGGAACCGAGGGGGGGGAGAGGTGCTTCCCCAGAATCGGAGACCATAGCTACAACCTATTTATATATACATAAATCTCATGGCTCCTCTTGGTCCCCACAATATGAACCACACAACAAATAGCTTTGGGACCATGCCCTGATAGTCGAAAATGTACTGCAGGCTGCCTCCCTGGTTTAGCAAAATCTACAGAGGAGACCCCCCCCTCCAATCATCAAAAATCTACCGTGGGAGACCATCGCAACTTGGTAGCTCACCGGATTATCTTCCTCATTGTGTAAAAGGCTGGAGACTGCTGCTGCTGGAACAGGATTATGCCTAAAGACTATGAAACAACACAAATGATGCACTGCAGTGAACCCAAAATTACAATACAGTGTCAACTGTGATGTCAAGATAGGTAAAAGGTACCAGCTCATATCGATACAACAAATTAGCTGCGGCGCGACAGTCACCACAGGACACTTTTCTGATGCAAAACGAGAGGGAGAATATTGTAGATCCATTCACCCGTCCATCTCCCATCCTGTTCAGGGTCACTGGAGAACCTGGAGCAAATCCCAGGCAGTGCAGAGCAGAAGCTGGGAGACCCCCTGATGGCAGATGCTCAGTGGACAGGAATGAGACGCGCTGAAATACATCGTCCTCATAAGCGCGAGCAAAGCGCCACTCAGGGTGGACGGTGGTGGTTATCATTACAGCTCGTCGTCATGGTCAGCAACCTGCCGAGATCACACCTCTGCTGGCCATTCGGGGGCGGTTTGTTTGGTGACAAGAGACAGAGTCCCCCCCACCAGGCCACCTGCTCCTCTCACCCCCAACACTAGATCTGAACCACTCTAGGGTGCTAATGTGCCTCCTTCTCCTCACATTCCCGCTGTACCTCCGAAGGTCAGGCTCCACAAGGGGGGTCATCCGGCCTCCGATTTTATGCTTGCGTGACACTGGGGCATGACACCCACCCCTCCCCCATCTCACCTGCCACGACTGTGCCTTTCACGAGTGCAGATGTCACGTGGCTCCCGCCAGGCTCAGGATGGCATGGGCCAGGCACAGGGCAGTGCTCAGAGCTCCGCAGATTTGTTACATAATCAGTGTGAGACGCCGAGCGCCTGCCCACCCACTGGCAAGACTGAGTGGAACCGCATGTGATATCAACCCAGGCAGCGGTGACATAAACTCCCAGGGAAGAGACATTAAAAAAATGACAATCCACTCCAGATATAGAGGAGTGCATCACTTTTACGTGCCTTCGGACAAAAGCGGCTGCTGAATAAATCATCATAAGCGTAAGCGTGAAGGTAGCGGCTCCGTCCACACGCGTGGGAGTCGAACGGAGCGTGACAGCGTCGCCGACCACACGGCCACCCTACCGGGACCCCCCCAGCTCCGGCACTCTCAGGACACCCTGCCTAACCTTCGCTGTAAGGTGGGGGCTTGGAAATTGGGCAAGAGCTTGAAATCCGAGCCCCACGCTTTTTCTGGTGGCGGAGAGCCGGAGCGACCGCGTGATCTCCCGACACGCGGCAAGGTGATTGCCCCCCCCCCTCCACCCGCCCAGCCGCTTGGGATCCCGGCAACCCCAAGCCGCCGAACATGTGTCGTGCTCTGAGAGAAATCCGACTCCGTTCAGCACGCCGTCCCGAGGGAAGGGGGGCCCCATCCCTGAGGACGTTCGCATACATGATCTTACAGCAGCATTTGGCGGAGGCTCACGCGAGGAGACGGGAGCTTACCGTACATCGAGGAGGACGCGAGTACAGCCGCTCCCCCCTCAGCCCACCCCTTTCCTCGTCCGGAGCCTTTCTGACGCAGGCGGGGAGATGTTCTCCCACAAATCGCGTGCTCCTCTCTCCCTTTCTCTCCCTCTCTCTCTTTCCCTCTCCCTGGCTGTCTGTCACCCTCGCTTCCCTTCTCTCCCTCTCTCTCTCGCCCTCACGCTGTGGTCTGACCTTGGATTTTCTTTTCCAAGCCGCGGTGGGCTAAAGCAGACAGCAGCAGTGTGCATGCGCGCTCTCACATGCACATACACACACACATTCACTCATTGATGCCCATTCACACACAGACACTGCGAGTGAGGGAGAAGGGACACAGCGAGAGAGAAAGAGTGAGAGAGAGAGAGAGAGAGAGAGAGAGAGGCAACCCAGAGGGTAGACGTAGGAGAAAATTAATCTCTTTCGCTGGCCTGTGCCTTCTATTCTCACTGCCCCCCTCCACCCCCCACCCCACCTCACACAGGAAACAAACAAGGTATTGCCTTTCTATACTACCCCCCTCCCACTCCATCACCATGGGCTTCTGTGAGGCTCCCAGAGGCAGCACAGCCACAAGCCCTCCCCCCCTCAGCACTGCATTGCGAGTGTCATACGGCCACCACGGCTGAACGTGTCAGGAGTTCACTGCATTTTCTCATCCTTAAACCTCCACATTTCAGATGCAATTATTACATCTGCTGGTGGTGGGAGGTTCCACCACCAGCAATAGTTGGCCTGGACCAAGAGCAAGAAACTGAAAACTGGCAGAAACCTTTGTCATTGCGTCCCTTTTTAGAACCATCCTGTAGGCTATGTGGGGACAGGGTGCACCCAGAGCATGCTGGGAAGCAGACCAAACCTGCGACCCTGTCCAGACCGATCCACATTACCCGAGAAGAAAAATAAACCTGGTGCTGGAACCTTCCCACCCACGAGAGTCGTTCTACAGAGCCCCCAACCTGAACGATACTGCCACCGTCTGAAACAGACAAACGACCGAAGCTAAAATATTAAATTAAATTTAATTACACAAAACCGGAAAGCAGCCATCCCCGCACTCAGATCCTCATTCGTCAGGTTTGGCACGTTGACTTGCCTGGGTTGGTATTTTCTAAAGGTGATTCATTCTTTCCTTCTGTAAGAATAACAGCGAGATTTTGAATCCAGCTTCTGTCTTACTCCAGGGGTAAATAAACCCTAAAACACACAGCGATAATAAAGGCAGAAGCTATAGCTCCTAAAATGGGTCAAGCAGGCATACTCACGTGCCTCCATGGACAGACCGGCCCTGAGGTCCGCGCACTGGCTCGCTTCGAGCGGCATTGCGGCCGGCCAGCGTTCGGCATCACCAGACTGCCGTAGGACGTCCGCAGAGCTCGGAGCTCCATGAGAATACAGTACCAGTCTGCGAGGGCACCGGAGGTCAGCCGCTAGCACGGCTCCGGGTAATGGAGGGGGGGCTGTGCCGGACACACTAGGTCCCCTGTAGCACTAGCTTGTGGCAAAGGGGGGGGTGGGTGCCCTGGGCCGAAAGGCTGGTGGAAAACTGGGATTCAGGCACTCCGCAATCTCAGCCTCCTTTCGGGCCCGGCTGCCTCTTCCTCATCACTAAGCTGCTCACTTCC
>JAODKC010000053.1:3720526-3731666 GCA_026777985.1 Mormyrops attenuatus | reverse complement strand
AACTAACATAAAACATCCCTATGGATGCATCCCTGACAGCTCAGACTCCAGCTCCCTTCCAGGACCTGCATAACATTGAGGTTTAGCTCCCACGAGGCAGATCTGTGTGGTTCATTCACCCGGTCATCTCCTGACCTTCATGGTTACACTTCTCCTCAGAGCAGCACATGTCACACTCAAGGGGGACACGGCGGTCGGGAGGGGGGGGGGGGGGGAGCTCTGGGCGTCAGTACACTAAAGGCCAAGGAAACGCCAAATCCTTCCTTGATAAGTACGTTGTGGAGTCGTCTTGTCTAATTACTGCTGGGTTTCGCTATCTTTGTGACAAAAGGACTTTCACAAAGGCTACTTTAACTGCTACTTATAAAACGTTGCGATCTAGTCGGCCACAAAAATTGTGCAACAAACATTTTCTTTTACAAAACTGTTTACTTTAACGCATGAAGGCAGGTAATTATTTGAATTACACAGCCTGTGCCCTCTCTTTCCTGAACAATCCATTTTGGTAGTGTAGACTCATCTTACCTTCTCATTAGTGTCACTGACATATCGGGTCTGTCTGCGGATTCATCTGTGGTCTATTTTTGGTCAGTTTCTTGTCGACCTGTTACATCCTACCTATCATTTCTTTTCCTCAAATTACAGGAATTGATTAACTACACTCCTGTGTGGTTATCGATTGTTTAAGCATCTTGGGATCGCACAGATGAATTCGTTTGCTGTGTGACGGCAAGAAGTAGCTCTTGGTTGTAGGTCCTCTTTTGACATTGTGGTCAGGACAGACAGCATCCGCGGTGTTGTGCTTACCTGCTTAGAAGTGAGTTTGATCAGGGAACCTTCATATCCCTGGAGGAGATTCAGCAGTAAACACAGAGTTCAGTGACAGAATTCAGCGACAGATAGGAACGCTTATCTAAATAAAATGGAGCAAGCTGTCAACTCTGATTTTCACAAGCCCCAGTGCCTTCTGTAAACTGAAATCATTTATTGTACATCTATAAGGGATAATAATAGAAAACTGTTTCTAAGTGTCCAGGAAGCAACCCAAAGTTCTAAATGAGGCATGAACATACATTACATCATCTTATGCCAGAAGCAATAATGTTCCTGTTAGACAGACACCGATCACCATTTCACTAGCAATGTTACATTTACTTTTCTACCCAACTAGTACTCATGAAAGACACTTATAACAAATACATGGCTGTACTAAACGAATGTGCAATTAAAAAAAACTGTACTTCACTTTTAAAACATATGAATTTTTATATTAATCCAGTTCTGCTATTCATTAGGCCGCAGCACTGAATCTTTTAATTTCTTCCAGAGGTGGATAGTTCAGGTTCAGAAAGTAAAAATCCAGTCCGAGATTTTGTTTCAACCAACCATTTCAGTTCTCTGCAACTGTGACCAGTTGAGTGTAAAGTGTCAGAGTCACAAAGAACTCAAGTGATTGGTTGAAACAGAATCTTGGTCTGGACTTTGTGGACCTGATGTATCCACCTCTGATTGCTTCAATGTGACTGACCTGGTCCAATTCCAAAAATAAAAGACGACAATGTATGGAGTCCTGCAGAGGGAAAGCCTACCTTAAATGGTCGGAAGAGGAGATAAAGCTCTCGAGGTTTGATGTCAAGTGGCAAGCCACTGACAAAAAGCGTTTTGACCTAGAAGGAGAAAACACAAATAGTGTTTTGAAATATGGGATGGAGATACCAAGCAGGTTCCTACAGAAAAACCATCAGCTACTACCTTAGAGCACTAGACAGCTCACTAGTACTGAAAGGTATCAGTATGCCAGGATGGACACTGAAAAAAAACATTTTGCACAAAATAGTGTAATCCTGTGGTCATGACTGAACAGCCAAATCGTCATGTTTCGTTTTCATCTCCAAGATCCCTTCTTCATGCGAGCGCCAAGTGATCTCAGAGAGTATTCGGAGAAATATTATTCAATAGCAATGGAATGCCAAAGTAACTGATACTGTTAACTACCCCAGAACAATGAACCTTTCTATGGCTAAAGGTTCCCTATTAGGGCCTCAGCTCACTTCGGTATCGTCATCTACATCCAAATACAGCACGTCAGCAGTGTCGGGGAAGTTACCCGCAAAGGTAATCCATTACAGACAGAGGTAAAAAGTTCAGGTCCAAAAAGCGCAAATCCAGAACAAGGTTTTCTTTCAACCAACTAGTTGAGCACGGAGAGTCACAGTCACAGAGTACTCAACTGGTACTCAGCAGGTCAGTGATACTTTGACTGGGGGAGACAAAAGTACTGTACAATCAGTACCTCAATCTCAGTAAACACCACTAACACAAAGGCTGTACTTCTGTCGCTTAGACAAATCTGTGAGCACTTGCATGGGTTTATTGTTCACAATAAGCATTCATCCATTTCCCATAAATACTTATCCAATTAGGGTTGTGGTGACATCCTTTTGCAACTCTGGAAAACAATGTTCCTTCTCTGTTTTCTGCAATATGTCACTCTTCATTCATTCCCTCAAAAAATAATAAAATTAAAAAAAATAGAAATAAAATCACAGTCACCTCACCACTTAAGACCTGCCTTATTATGCACCAGACAGAGATCTGTCCATTTTCACACCTGAGTATTTTATTGCAACAGCTTTTTGTCTGAACCTGAAACTCAATCACCTCCGTCGCATGTCAGTGTACCAGCATAATAGTTCACAGAGGTTCGCTAATCATCAATAAGTGCATCTTAAAGAAGAAATACAAACGGCAGCTCAGCACCTGACTCTTAAATATCCGAGTGATGCTGCTATTCTGGTAAATGTTGAGAGTTCATTCCACACCACTGATAAAAACCCAGATATAAGAAAAATCCACCATGAACAGACTTGGTTAAAAGGCATGTTTAAATAGTGGAGCTTTTATCGTATCTGTGAGATATGCAGTATGGGTGACAGCATTGGGCGTGCGCTCACAGACAATTACTGCACATCACAGAGCATTATTTATCTAGCTATACTAGGAATCTCTACTATTCAGTCAGCAACTGTTCACAGCGAGACTGAAAGGGTTACAAATAATCTCATGGACACAATTACAAGTGTTGAAATAAGCAGATCATCATCAAAGATGAGGTGTCCTCCCACTCCTCCTCAGAATGAGCTGTGCTACTTAGCCCCTGTTTATCGGCTACACGATGATCTACGTCTTTGCTACATGAACTCTGACTCCGCGGCTCCTCAAACACCAAGGCAAGGCTGCCGTCTCGTCCCGGGGGGAGAAGGGGACCCTTGGATGTTATTTGGCTTGGGATTAAGACGGTAAATTCCAGACCCAGGAGAACATATGTAAATGGTCATGAAAGTAAATAAAAATACAAACTGCACCCTGTAAAAACCGTTGTGGCTTCCAGTGTCGGCTTGCTTAGTCAAATCTGGAGACAAAGCTGGAGACCTAACATCTGAATGAAAGAATTTGTATAATGAATAAATTATGTTTCATTGGCATGATGCAGTTGTAAACATTATAAACCAAAAGCTACGAAAAAGAAAATGAAGCGAAAGACCAAAGTAAAGACATTATTAACATTGCAAAAATACATGGTCACATAAATATGAGAATAAATACACATTTTCTCCTTCTAGTTAACTGCTTCTATTCAGCTTCTATTGATCATTTACCATTTCTGGCCCTGTTATGGCCTCAGTCTCTGAGGAAGCGGTGCTAAACAGGCACCTCGAGAGTCAGCTGAAAGCTTCAAGACCCACAGTACAGTTACCTGGCAACAGTCCGCAAAACTTTCAGAGCTGCGAGTTAAGAGTTCTGAAATCCTATTAAGGAAAAACTTTCCAGTACTCAGCTCCGGCCACGGGCTGTTTCAGTCAGCCGCGTATGACGCCATGGCCAGTGACTTCAGGTATCGTGTCAGTGATGCGTGATCTCACACACTCGCGAAAAGTGGGCAACCTCGAGTATGTCTCGAATCCAGAGGACTCAAAGCAACGGCGGTTAGTGTTACAGAACTATAGGTCCGCTGTGCTGTCCAACGCCACAGTGCGAGGTAAAAATGGGGATATTCTGGGCTTCATCTGTGCAACTTCAGTGTAGGGGCTATGAGTGTGGCAGGACCAGGGGCAAAGCATGGGCAATCAAACAGAGGGGAACATCAAAAGACCTCCAACATCTTGGGACCTACCACAAAATTTGCAGGAATCCGCACAGACCACAACAAGCAGATCCACCACTCAAAAATACCCAAACCATGACGCCGATATCGATCACTACAACCCGTACTAAGAGAAACCCAGTGAAATTTGACACTGTCATAAGTTGTTTCTCAGGGCAACTACATGAATCGCCTTCACAAAACAATGCATGCCTTGTACTTTTTAACAACCGTTTTCATCAAATAAGTATTTTCACCTCACCACCTGTAGAATTCTCTAATTACTGTTTATCTTTGAAGAGAATGACTCTTTCAGCGCCGGTCAACCCATAAGGTGACACAACAGGCCACCTAGGGTGCCATCTTCTGGGGGGGGCGGTGCTAACATAACATGCTAATTTCACTTTGTCTCAGACGGGGAACCAGCAGCATACCTTCCCTAGGGGGCCACATGAAATTTGATTGGTAGAAGGCTCTTTGCCTTCTCTCGTTACCATGGATGCACGAAAACAAGTAAGGGGTTAACAAAAATCACAACAACGGGACTCTGTGTTGCAGATTTTAGAGGGTATTTCACTGGGTATTTTAACGAGTTTCTTCAGACTTCCAATACAAATTAAGAATTGAATGTGGATGGATGTGATGTTTTTTATGTTAATGCATAGGTTTGGTGGACGACAAATGAGGTCAGCTATCAGTTTGAAGTTACGTAATGTTATGTTTAGAGACATGCGTGCTAAACTCTTCGGGATCAGTTTTCTGGACAGGATGTTAGAAAAAAACATTAATATTTATTTCTCAGTTTAAGTCTTTGGATGATTAATGGGAAACCAGCAATTATGTTGCGGCACTTTGTGTCGATTTCCAGAGCGGATAACGCTCAAAACATGCAAGAAAACAAATGATCTCGATCCAAACACATGCATTTTGATTTCATGTTAGTGTACCGTTACAAAGCTCATCAGAACCTCAACAATGTCCTAGGGGTGATTCTTAATTTAAATTTGTCATGCTCGGTGTTATGTTGGTGAAGTCAGTGAAACATCAAGCTTCTGAATCTCTTGGAAAAAAAACACAGTGGAAAGTTTCCAGATTAAACACACACAGAGCATGACAGTGCTCAATAAATATAGTGTAACCAGCTCCAAAGAATCACAGAACAGGCAGGTGCACTACAGCACACTCGTCGACATAAGCGGAATCTCAGATTCTGGTCCTCTCCTTGTCACTGAGGAGCTGCTGAAGGAGGTTCAGGTGTCCTCAGTCAAGGCTCAGACCACAGGCCTCGTTTGCTGGAGGGAAGGAGAATTAACGAGTAGCTGAAGACTCTTCTGGCACGACTCGTCAAGGCCTTTAGAGTGCAGGCCGGGAACTGCACAGGGCCAGCCCAAACTACATCAGACCTCTGGCAGCTTTATTACATAGTGTTTAGATTGTCCTGCCCATAAATGGACAGTTCTGGGGTTTGGGGGTGGGGTCACACTTCGCAGACGCACGATAAGAGTGGCCTCCCAGTGAGAATGGGCGAGAGACAAAGTCCAGCGAGAAAACGGGGCTCACAGATACAAGCCGTCTCACGAGAGCGGCAGCTGGTGCCAGCAATGCGTTGTAGACTGCAGAAAACGTCAGGACTGGTCCACCCGCAGACTTGACCACTTCTCTTTCATGTGAATCATCACTTAACGTTCATACAACCCCTAACAAGATGATTCATTTTCTTTTGGGGAACAACAAAGCGACGCTGAACTGACAGCAAAGCCCTTGGAGCGAACTTGTCGGGGCCGCATGGTGGAACGCTCGTCAGTATGGCAGCCATTTTTCGACCTGTAGCATAGCTCTCATCCCACCCATCAATAATTAAGACCTCACCCCCCCTCCGTTCAATGTTCTGGGTGTTTTCTTAATCACATGGTTTGTTGCCCGAAAGCACTCCTTGTCTTACGGCTGACAACCGGCCAAGATAAGATGAAATTTCCTCAACGGTTTTATAAATAATCCCGGCCATGTTGTGGGGGGGGGGGCGGGGGCACAGATCATGGCAACGACTCTGTTTCCTCCACTTCCTGACCATGTCACCACACCAGGAATGTGCACCAGATATCCAGCATAAGGCTGCCCCACGGCCTGTCTATATATACACACATGTATATATTTATTTATTTTTCCTTTGTATCTGCCCTGTACAGCCACTGTTAAGTACATAATGCAAAATGATCAGTTATTCAGGACACTTTATTTCTTCTCATTTAGCCTTAAATTAATATTTCAGCCATTTTTGAGATTTAAGAATGTTTCATGATCTTTTTCATCACATACTCAGGAAATGCCTGTTTTTACACTGCATGTAGGGAGAAATGATGGCAAAAATTTTGCATGTGAATTACACGATGAACCAATTAAACCTGGGGAATGAGCTGGAATATTCCCCAGAATGCATACGGTTGATTAAGGCTAGAGTTTAACACCAGTGATTTTTTGGGGGTAATTCATATCGTGCTATCCAAGATGCTAAGATACCACCGATATAATCGACTCAAAAGGAACAGGGCAGAACCTTTTCATTCAGTCCATCCAATGTTTGCCAACACGAAAACACCCAACATCAGTCATGGTGTTTCAAAGGACACTGGTTCAGTTAGATGCTCATGGAACTCATTTTACATGCAACATTAGGGATCATAGCTTTTATTATGCAACTATCAACATAAAATTTCAGTCAATTAAAACGATTGTATTAGCAACAATGTATTAGCATGGTATGGGAAAATAACAGACCGTCCAAATGATTTTTATTCATGGCGAAAGATCACGTTAAGGTTTTATGGCTAGTTTGGACATTGTGTGCCGTTATGCATTTTTGCACTTACCTCTACCATTACATACAGGATCAAGGCTTCATTTTCAATCAGGTTCTAAATAAAGGTTAAAAGCACGTTGTCTTAAAGTCACGTGCACTTACAATTTGTTGGACTGCCTTTTGTGGACAAATTACGGACTAATAACAGGATATAAAATAACTTATGGAAAACACAGCGAAACTCATTGCATAACCAGTGTCGACTTGTATTCCTCCTGATAAGTAGTTAGTTGATAAGTAGTTAGTTGATAAGTAGTTAGTTGATAAGTAGTCCTGCAAGTGACACGTAGATATCTAGTCAAATAATCTTGGGGGAAAACAAAGCGGATCAGTAGGGGACGGTATTTGTATCGGTAAGAATGTTAAAATGATACAGCAATTGTTAGTGTCATTACACAGCACCAATTACAAGCAATTTGCACGACTCAACCATTTACTTTTCGTAAAATTATAAGTAGCTTCTAATTAATGGGGTTTATAGTAAAGAAGTCTTGCTAATTAAGGGGCTGGTGGTAACCAGCATAAAGCATAGTCCCCCACAGCTGGTCTAAACACAAACCAATTTTAATTATTAATGGTAATTATCCATAAATGTTTTTCAGTGTTCTTAAGCCGAAATAGCCACTTAAAACAACAAGAACGTTTCTATTAATACAGCCGGATTTTCTGCCCCGACGCCGAAGCTAGTAACTTCACTAGTAACTTCACTAGTCTTGTTCATGTCTGATAATCCTTAACTCCTGACCTTTAGTGACTAGCGGATGTGAAAGATTCGGTGGGAGAAGCCAAATGACAGATTGGTCCACCTGTAAGAAAATCTCCATCTGAGACTGGAATATTTAAGATCATATAATGAACCAAAAGTAATTAGACCAACTGTCTGGTTGGCTATAATATTCTCTGAGGCTCTGAATGACTAATTAAAATATTTTATAATACCGCAAGAAAAAGGATTATATAGTATGCTGACCATTATTTACTTTGAAATGAACATAATGCGAGATCCAAACATTTGTTTGGCTACACAATAAAAGCAACAGTAAGAATACAATTGAAATACTGTTTAAATTAGGCATTCGTGTTTACAGAAATTGGGACTGAAACAAATAGTCATTACAGTTCAGCTGTTTCTTCAGCACCAAATCAGCATTATCGAAATAATGCTACTAGCCCCCAATTATTACTTTGCTTCCTTTTCAAAACACCAAACCGAAATAAACCCATCCATCATCTTCTACGCCAATTTTCCGGCGCAAGTAGTAAAATATATATAAAAAAACAACATTTAAACGAAAGCAGAGTATCTGACCTCTTCTACATCACATAGCTATTTGGGATTATTGAAAAGGCAGCTCTCACAAATTTAGATAAACTGGAGCTACGCCTGATTCTGAGCAAATTGCGTAACTCGGTGCTGAATAACCCATATATATTGGAAAAACACCAGACTAATTGCATAACCGATCATGGGGAATTTCGTGCTAAAAAGGTAGGAAGTGATCATGTGTTTGGTGCTGAGAAACAGGTCGACAACTGCGCTTTAATTGCTTTTTGTTTTTTTTTTTTGCAAACATTATATCTGTATAGGTATAGTGATTTACACAGGTGCGCGCGCATGCACTAAGTTGTCATACTTGGAAATTATTTACTTCTTCGGTGAACTGTAGGTTTAAATGTTAAATTCACTTATTACCCATAACTTGGATCCAAAAGGACACACACACACACACACACACACACACACACACACACACACACACACAGCTTATATGCAGTCACACGCATACAGCTACCCAGAAACTCTCTTTAAAAACAACGGCCCATGCCCTTGCTTTGTAGACATCATCCCTTTAGATATTCTGTGTTAGATTAAGGAAGATAAAAAACACACAATATCATACATAAGCAACTTCTCGCTAAATATTTATGTATACACACATTCAGCCTATAACACATGCATAATACAAATAATTGGTTGAAGTAGTTTAAATGATAGGTAATAGAGTTAAACTTTCTTTTTAAAGCTGCTTGAATATATTATTCGACAAGCACTGAATTTTGTAGTTATGTGGCCGAAAACAGACGAACCGAACCATTGTTTTTTTTTTCCCCTGCATTATCATACAGTGATTTAATGAATCCAAAATTCCAAATTAAATCAATCAGGGAAAAGCCGGCAATTCGAAACAACGACCATCTAAAGCAAAACACGTTCCAGGTAACATACCGTCAAAAGAAATAAACACTGGATCATTACACGCTTTGGAAAGTACAAGTAAAGCACGAGTATTAAAGCACACGGAACGTTTTATGTTTCCAGCCTGCAAAGGCTCTGACTTTGAATTGAGCATTACTGCACTCACCAACCTTGTTTTCTCAATACCGCACTCATGCAGACGTGAAGAAAAACACAAAATATCCAAAAGTTAATAAAACAAAACCGCAATTACCTCTTCTTCGTGGCTGGCAAATTCATTAGCGTCGTTCTCCTTTTCGATCGTGTTGCTGTTCATTTTATGACTGATAATTTGTATTTAATCTCTCGGCAACAATTGTTACAAAAGCTCCAACGGGATATAACAGTCGATAACCCGGAAGACTTGATGGTACCGGAGTGAGATCCAAACGCAAAACTATTCTCATAAATTAGTCAACATTAGTAGATACGACCAATATTGCAATGCAAACAACAATTAAAAAGGGAAAATGGAGACGGCTGGGTAGGGGGGATCTTCATCCAGCTTGACAACACTTCTCTGCAAGTTATTCCTTGATGGAAAAAGCAAAAGCGATCGCGATAGTCTCCTATTCCGTATCTGCCGAGTACTCCACTTTCTGAAGTGAAGAAAGAAAACATTATCATCATTCCACATGAGCTGGGCTTCCCCCCTTCGCGTGCGGGGCTTGGGGGCTGGTCACAGGCAAAAGGTGGCACGGACGCGCGGACGCACGCATGCACTACTTTCCATTTAAAACATCGTTATATAGTGAATTATTATTTTAGTGTATGACGAAATAAGCGATATGTTGCATTTACGAACTACAAGCACCTGTCTGCATTTACGCCGTAACTTTTTTCGAAATAGGCTATCTATCCAAAGAGACCCATGGGTTGCTGCAGACGTATATTTGCGATAAGAAACGGCATTCTTAGTATGTTATCTTGACATTCATGGAGGATAAGGAGCGTGAGAAGTAGAATACTTTCGTGCGGACGTTGTGATATGGTGCGGCGGAGATGGCCGGCTCGGAATGTACCGAGCCATGGGGATTGTGATCACGGAAACTACATACAGAAATACAGCGCTGAACGGAATAAACCAAAGAAATGAAACGCTTACACACTAACATAGAAATAAAAAGCGGTCTATTGTTGCGTTTTTTTTCCCTGGAAATAGATTAGGGTCGTAAGCACACCTTGGCACAATCTTTGATCTCGGTCAACGCACTTGGGACAAACTGAAAGAGAATGATATGCGTTTGTAAGATGACTGGAGGGAAGGCCGCCTGCTATACGATACAACTTGATTATGTGCTCGAAATGTAGAGCAGTAATAAAGAAACTCAGGCTTGTAAGTTGAACGGACTTTATGTATGCCCATTTATATAGCCTTCTTCCTGTAAAATCAATTATATGTTATTTTATGTAAGTTTCAGATGTCTTCCAATGAGACAATTTAATGAATGGTTTTCACTGGAAAAGTATGAATTTGATTATTTGCTTTTAAAATAATAGAAGCCAACTTGACAGATTTATTATTATTATTATTATTAGAAGAAGAAGAAGAAGACATTGCAATCCAATACAATGTTCTTAGTTTCGCGGTAATACCCCGGAGAACAATAAAGTCCTCTTGTGCAGGGAAAAGGCTCTCGGACTTGAATAAAGGTACCTATTCATAGTGATACAATGTGGCATTCAGCGAACACCCCGTATTGGTTATTATAACAATATGTTTAATCAGCAGGTATAATCGCAGAACCTCCATGTAGCTGTATGTCAGATTCCTACACTCTCAGAAAAAAAGGGTACAAATTCGTACCTTTGCTTGTCACTGGGGGTCTACCCTCAAGGGTCTGCCAATTGTACCCTTAGCTGTAGGTAATTGTGCCTTTTAAGGTACAGAAATGGACTCTGA
>JAODKC010000053.1:3702131-3718720 GCA_026777985.1 Mormyrops attenuatus | reverse complement strand
CCCCCCCACGCTTGCTATAAATTCATTGTGTGTCAGCTTACTTTCAGCCATCTTGCTGAGGGAACTGATAACTGATCCATCTGCTTCAAGACTTTGATACAAGTGGTTCAACGCATTCAAAGTCATTTTGATTTTTGGTTGAATTAATGGGCTCAAAATACACCGCAGATACTCTGCATGCAAACAGAAAATCGATTAGTGAATTGAGGAAATATTCTGCAAATGTTTCTATATTATTTTCCCCCCATTGACAAAAATTGTCGAAACACCTACCATTTTTGGCATTATGCTTTAAAAATATAGGAACATTGGCGGTAATGTTTATAAACAATGAAAGAATGTTACAAATGTACACTGGATGATTAAATAAGTAACTGGAGTAACTGAAATAAAGTTCTGCAATCTCTAAAAACTGGAACTGTTTCCACAATTTTGGCCACAAGTATACAGTTACTTCACCACAGTGCAATATGTACAGGGTTTATTTACTCAGCATTCTTCTCAGTGAATTTCCACCGATTATATATATTCCTGTGTACAATAGTTATTTAATGTTGTATCGTATAGGTATTTAGTATTATGTCATTACGGAGGCAGCTACTAAATCTCGGCGTACTTGTGTAACCCACTTGCACAATGATAAATAAGTCTTTGATCCTTCATAAAACAGGTTAACTAAGGTGTTGCTACAGCTGGCATTTGTTCCTTCAACCCCCCCCCCCCCCCCCAAAATCACCTTCTTGGTCATTCATCACTTTACACAAATTTTGACCCTAACAGACACTTTGTTTGCTCATTAATACCAGAATTGCGAGCTTCCAAGTATTACTCACTATATTTAATTGCACTGTTAATTAGGCTGTTGGCACACGTCATTTTGTCACCTACAATAGTGTAAAATTGTGCTTTTTATCTGAAAAATCTACTAATTTTTCCTACTACCATTGCTTGCCGTGCTGAATAGATGTTTGTAAGTTGAGTTGGACATCTACAAGAGATCTTACGCAATTTTATCTACAGTGCAGTGATTTTTGTTAAGGTAATGAGCTGAACCGCGCAGATTTTAATCATACTGCTGTTTTCTGTCACTGATATTAAAATATGACTAGAATGTTCCAGGTAGGGGATCATGGACTGGTGATCCTACAAAATGAATGTTTTGGTGCTGAAGATAAGGTTGGTAGCAGGTGAAACTTCGATGTGATTTTAGTAAGAGCTCCCTCTCGTCATTTCAGTGAAATGTGAGCTGCTTCAGGCTTTACTCAGCCAGTCCCTCTGTTCCTATCATTTTTTTAATTTACCTTGTTCAGCGATGACCTCATCTGTGCTGTTGCCAAATGATCGAGCAGGAAATTGACATGTGCCCCCCCCCCAAGACACACACAAACCTTGCTGGGTTGGGGGAGCGGTTGTGACTGTGTCTGAGCTCGGGCTTCATGTCGCAGAGGTTGGGATGACCCTGTGAGCGCTAACATGCCCCCCCCAAGCCCTCACCTCTCCACCGCCGCTCCACCTCAGCACCCTCCCCGAGGGAGACGTCACAACTGCTCCTGACAGTGACGGTAGCTGCGCGGGATTACGCCGCGGGAACAAAAAACAAACACCCTCACCTGCCCGTTATGGAGGCAGACAGCTCCGCTTGTCTACCTGTCAGCCGCGGTACGTAACGTAATTCAGTGAGCGAATTTTCGGTTATCTGGCACTTTCTTCTATACGCGCCTGACACTTTGATCCATGGCCGAGATAATGTGAGGTTTTGTCCTCCATTTCTACAGAGCAGTTGCGTTGAAGCACCTGGCTGAAAATAAGAACATCAGACCTGCACCTGGAACTTTAGCCACATACGTTTATTTATCTGGGTAGATGGTGTCTTTAGAATTTTTTTTGTTTGTTTAATTTAATGCCTAACGTGGGCGTTGCTAGACATAAAGCCCTACTGGGGCTCATGCCCCCCCACCCTCCATTACCCATATTATTTGAACGTGATACTTTACTGGGGTACAGCTCATAAATACTGGAACAAGTGTCCCAGTAAAAGGGGTCTAGCTACGCCCACGCTGTCCAAATCCACACCTTTTATGGTTTCTGGGGTCCCACGTCTAACTTTCCACCAGCTGGTCTCCAAAAGGAGTGGAACTCTACTTATGTTTGAGGTTTACTGATATTTATTTTGTGTCACAGCATAGCTGAGGAAAGACAAGCCATCCAGGGTGCTCAAGGTCATGTTTACAAAACAACACAATATCGATACTGCTGCACCAGTATTGTCCCCCAGGGGGCAGCTATACGGCGACACTGCAAGGGACAAAATGACTGCGATCTACCTCCTTTTATTAAAGAACCAATTTTTCACTTTAATGCATTGCAGAGGACAGTGCCCAGAGAGGGACATATTACATTATTTAAGTAACACATTAAAATGTGACACTGTCATTGTTTAAGGACATACTCTAGACTGGAAAATAATGCCCCCCGGTGGCAGAGGAAATAAAGGTTACAGTTGCATGTGCAAGTTACGTTAAATTATTGATCTTTCAATCTTTTCTAAGCTTCGTATTGGAACCATATTCAATATTTGCTTGTAATTTCGGTTTCCCTGAAACGAAAGGAATTTTCATAAAGTTCCCAGTTGCCCTTGTACTGTTATCTTTGGATTAGCATAGCGTATGTTGTTCTAGCGTGGGTCTGTGATTGTAAATCAACACGATGCCAAAACACCCCCCCCCCCCACTGTCCCTACTGAACAGGTTACTGTGTCCTCTCTCTCTATTTGAAGGCCATCATTTCTGGGGAAGAATATCAGGTACTTGCCCTCCGAAGCAGGATCAGGCATCGCACCGCGGAAGCTTCAAATCTCACAGCTGCAGAAAAGGAAATTAAATTTCAGATGTGGCCACGGTCATCGTGACAGCTACCTGTAACCGTTTGCCTGTCTCGGTCTTATAGACGTTGTGGTTCAGCAGGCTAGCCTGAAAAGAACAGCCATCAGGGACTGCTGTGAAAGCAGCTGAAATATCCGAGCTGTCGACATGTGTTTCCATAATTGGGAAGCTTTTCAAGTGTCGGAATAGGAATATTTAATGGAGCATTGAAAAGATCAAAGAATGATGGAACATCAAGTACCTTTTAAACCATTTTCAGCAAAACAAAGGCCTCAGAATTGTCTCCCTGGATAGTTATAATGCTTTCAGTCATTGATTTTATAGTGACTGTTACTCTTAAATGGGAACATCGAAGACCGAGGTTTACAGTCTTGTCAGATAAAGATATAAAAACATTGCTGCATTTCTGAAAGGAATCATTCCGTTATCTTTCATGAAGCACAAAGTCCATGACAACTTGCTATTTAAAAAGAGTATGCAAATCCCAGGCATATTTATAGGTACAGTCTGTCCTCTGTATCTGCGGCTTCTGCATGTGCAGATTCAACCATACTGGACTCAACCGAAAAAAAAATTTAAAAATGAAGAATGTTCCAGAAAGCAAGGCTTGAATGTGCCGCGCACCTAGCACTAGATGTCACATCCTGCCCACCATGTCCAGCTGACCCTCCTGTCTCCTGCCCAGCATCACCCTAATAAGCCACGCCTGTTACTCATTTGTCTTGTCTCTCATTCCTAAGCCTTGTGTTAATCACTCCCAGCTGCCTCTTGTTAGCTCCCTCGTTAGTCTCGTATATATCTGCTTCCCAGTGCTGTGTTCCTCAATCCAGTCATTGATGTCGTACCTTCCTGGTGCCTGTGCCCTTCTTAATTTCCAGTCCTCCCATTTTGATCCCATGCAGTTCATTTCCATACTCTGTTCGAGTCCAAAATAAATCCCTTTTGTTTCACAACAGCACCTGCCCTCGAGTCCTCTGTTCCTCAAGTTGTGACACTATACACTGATTCCACCATTGAAGTCATTTGTAGGCATAACTGTATATTTTCCATATTTATTATGACATTTTCTATATGTTTTCTGTCTGTCCTGAACATGTACAGACGTTTTGTCTTGGCATTATCATCTAAACAATACAGTATGGCATTGTATTATGAGTAATCTAGAGATGATTTAAAGTACAGGGCAAGATGTGTGTAGGTTATAGATACCTGTGCATCTGTGGATATTTGGTAATTTAGTGTAATTTATTGTTTGTATTGTGTCATTTATTGTCTGTGTACTATGGAGTCTCAAGCAGCTGGAAGCGAATTCCTTGTGTGCCCCAGCACACTTGGCGGATAAAGCTGAGTCTGATTCTTCTGATCTGTATTGACAGGGGGGGCCTGGAACCAATTCCCTCCAGATACTGAGGGATGTATTTGATTTGTTTCTAAAAAGCAGGTTGGGTTTATTTTGTGAAAACTCTGCTGGGGGCAGACTATGGCCCCCACTTCGATCAAAGCAACCTTAACTGTAGCAACAATTCCTGTGTATACTTTGGATAGGGATTTATCCATTAATGCAAAATAAAACACTGAAATTTTATCATTGTATATGTGAATTTTCCAGGGAACCCAGAATACTTCATTTGCATAATTAATCAGATATAACATCATGATAGAATAAAGGAACCAGCCTCGAGATCTGTTTGCCTAAGTACTGAAAAATATGCCCTTTAAATGAGTCTAAATGTGCTTTGGTTTTCGCCATGTGTGAGTAAGCACACATTATACAGTTACTGTCAAAAAGAGCTATATGTCACCACTCTGGAAAGACGTTATATGTAAGCAACCTGGATTCAAGATATAAGGTGATCTAGATGTAGGGTCAGGCAGAAAGACAACAATGCTAAACATTCACAAACATTTGCTATTGGCTGGCCATGAACCCCAGTTAAATTGCAGCAAATCTGTACAAACACACAAAGATTCATTAAAGCCAGTCCTAATGATTGATTATTGATTCTGTAAAAGTTAAGTTGAAGTTGTTCTAGCTCAAGGAGAGCTTCCCTAGTAAAAAAATAGTAAATTAAGTAAAAATAGTAAATAAATAGTACTCCCATAAGGATACCCTTGTGTTACTCCTTTAATCGGGTTACTAATATTTTTACATTTGAGTAATTTGTACATTGTGTGCATTTGAATGCAATAAGATATTATGTGTCTAAAACATCTTCGATTTTAAAATAGCATGCAACCGGTCATATAGGCAACAATTAACTCTGCTTGCATCTTTGACCTCCTGATATTCAGAGAGTAAAAAACTGTGGAAGCATAAACCATATAGCTTAAAAATGGAAATAACTGAAGTGACAATAAAACTGTTATCTGTGTGAGAGGAGGTCTCAGAGGATCAAAATGTTACTGCACACGAACAACATGCACATCACACACATCACACACGTCACCAGTAAAATGACCCCAATGGTCACATGATCCCTCCATTTCCAATCCCTTCGATTTCTGGAAAACACTTTGCTGAAAATGCTATTTTAGGGGAGCATATTCCTGGAAGCAAGAGTGATTGAAGACAATTTATATTAATTCATAAAATCATATGTTAGCATGTTACCATCTACTTAGATAAATAAACCTATGTAGCTCATGGACTGTGTATGTAATAGAAATCACTGTGGCAAAGGAGTGCATTCGGGAATGCAATTTAAACTCTTGTTCGTAATGAAAATCAATCCTGCATTTGCTGCAAAACGGAAGCAGAAAACATAATAATAATGAGATTTGTTTAAAGCCTATCATTCTTGTTTTTAGTCCATGTCTGAATTTGCCCAGACGTCCCACAGCTATATAATAAAATATTCAAAGTTCAATGCAACGGCAGCGACCAAAGCCGATAGGTCATCTTTCACGTCCAGGCCGGGATGCAAAGGTCATCTGTCAGGAGCCTTTATCCTCTCTGAACTATCTGGTGGCCTTTTTAACATGACACGGGTACTGTCACCTTGCCAGAGCACTGGGGTGTCTTCCTTTGCAATGAGATTTGCAGATTCTACCTCAACAAAGCTCACGCAAATGATTGCTAATTAGGCAAGATTACTATACTGCACATGGGCGTCATATGGAAACTCATAAGTGTAATATAGAGTCACTGTATGTTATCATGCCTCTGATTTCAAAGGAGTGGTTCTGTCTGTTTAGTCATGATTTTAGAGGCAGGCCTGTAATTTGTAAACACACAATCAGTGGCCAGTCTATTAGATACACCTGCTTGGTTATGAAAACAACATACATCTCCAAATAGCCAATCTGGTGATATACTATATGGACAAAAATATTGGGACACATCTCGTAATCATTTTATTCAGGCGATTCATTCAGATCCATTGCAATAGGTGAATAATATCAAGCACCTAGCCATGCAGTCAGGTTTCCAAACATTTCTGAAAGAATGGGTCATTCTGAAGAGCTCAGTGAATTCAAGCATGGTACTGTCTTAGGATGTCACCTTTGCAATAAGTCAGTTTGTGAAATTGCTTCCCTGAGAGATATTCCACGGACAATTGTAGGTGGTATTATTGCAAAGTGGAAGAGTATAAGGATATTGGACATTCAGCCAGAAAGTGGCAGACCGTGTAAAGTAACAGAGCGGGGGGGCTCGCCGAGTGCTGAGGCACGTAGTGTGTAAAAGTCGCCAACACTCTGATGACTCAATAACTGCAGAGTTACAAACTTCCTCTGGCATTAACCCCAGCACAAAAACTGTGCACCAGGAGCTTCATGGAATGGGCTTCCATGGCCGAGCAGCTGCATGCAGGCCTCACATCACCAAGCACAATGCCAAGTGTCGGATGGAGTGGTGTAAAGCACGCCACCACTGGGCTCTGAAGCAGTAGAAACATGTTTTGTGAAGAATCGTGCTTCTCTGTCTGGCAGTCTGATGGACCAGTCTGCGTTTGGTTGGGTTGGTTACCTACCTGACTGCACTGTGTCAGCTGTAAAGTTTGGTGGAGGAGGGATTATGGTCTGGGGTTTTCAGGGGTTGGGCTTGGCCCCTTAGTTCCAGTGAAGGGAACTCAGCATTCCAAGATATTTTGGACAATTCTATGCTTCCAACTTTGTGGGAACAGTTTGGAGAAGGTCCTTTTCGGTTCCAGTATGACTGTACCCCAGTGCACAAAGCAAGGTCCATAAAGACATGGTTGGATGAGTTTGGTGTGGAAGAGCTTGACTGGCCCATACAGAGCCCTGACCTCAGCTCCATCAAACACCTTTGGGATGAACTAGAAGAGAGATTGTGAACCAGGCCTTCACATCCAACATCAGTGCCTGACCTCACAAATGCTCTTCTACTGAAGGTGAATGGGCAAAAAATCCAATAGACACACTCCATAATCTTGTGGAAAGCCTTCCTAGAAGAGCGACAGCTGTTATAGCTGCAAAGGGAGGACCAACTTCATATTGATGCCTATGGATTTAGAATGTGATATCATATAAGTTCCTGTGGGTGTAATGGCCAGGTGTCTCAATACTTATGTCCATATAGTGTGTATATATGTATATAACAGAGTATCTGGTTACTTTACTTAAGGGGGCACTAATAATGCGGTAGTACTACTAATGCAGTAGTAATGTATTAATTAACCTGTAACTAAGTGTTAGTTATGTACTGATCCCGTGTTCAATCATCATTAATTATAAGAGCATGTATTTCATGCAGGGACTATATTAGCTAATTTGCTCTTGAGTAGTAACTGAGTAACTTAAAGTTAGTTATGCCCCCTTGATCAATGTGTTACCGGGTATCTAATAAATGTTTCAGAATAGACGCCCAGGCCAAATAAAAATCCGGAGTGTCTATTTGCACCCGGGTGCAAATAGCATCTGGCCATCTGTTTGGCCATTTACACCCAGCCTCCCCACTTCCCACCCTGCTGGCTCCGCAAGAAACACAAACACTGTGTTGCTCGCACGATTGCACATCACTTCAACGGCCGAAGGCACCAAAGTGGGATACAAATACAAAAGGTATAATAACAACAACAACAATAACAACAATAATAATAATAATAATTGTTGGCTACCGACACCTGGGTGCAAATGGCATCTACCATAAAAATCTGCTCTCTGCTCCCCATGTTGTTTTACTGTAATGCATTAGAGAGGTGATGCCGGCCTCAGCATCCCCTCTGTGTGATCAGATTTACAAAGCAAACCGCGGCCGCCGTGGGTCACCGCTACGACCTGCCCATTTATATCATGCCATTGTCTGTCACTTTTACTGAATCTCTGGAGCCGCTACAATCGAGAGACACAAAGGGAGAGAAACCGAAAATGAAGCATGGCGTCCCTGCTGCTTCCCGCCGGCATAATAACTGTACACTCGCCTGCGCTCCTGTCGCTCATTCTCCTAGCCGCTAGATTCCTGGGGGATTACGTAGTGACATGTCTAAATGGGCCCCCACTCCTGAGACAGGGAGCAGCTGCGTCTCCTGGCCGTGACAGAGAGACGGGTGGGCGGTCGTCCTCGTGTTCGATGAACGGCTTCGCTCTTTTGATGTGCGACGCAGGAAACCGAGGAAAATCCGCCTCGCCTCACCGCAGAGGCCTCCTCCACTGGTGGTCTCTGCCTCACCCTATCCCACCCACAGGAACGTGAAACCCACACCATTATCCCACGCCTCGAGTGGCGCCGGCATCGTTAAAGGCGTCAAAGCCGAGGTCTCCGGAAAACGTGTCTCGTGCAAATGGATCCTGGGGTAGCTAGTGTCCCCAATCCTCAAAGCGCCATTTTCCCGACGACTTCCTGCCACACCCATAATGCCCGGCTTCCCCCTGACGAGATTTTAATCTCGGCACGACCTCCTAGCCGAATCTCGGGCGCTTATCGTGTAGTTACTACTATCTAGTAGCTTATTAAGCGGTGTCTCCCTGGAGGAGTCATTTCAGTGCTTAAGGAGGGTTTGTGTCACCAGATAAGAGACCAACTTCAGTCCGAGACTCCATATTATACTTGGCAAGATGGGCCACAGCTGATTGTGATGTCACCACCCCACCCCCCAGGAGTTTTTGTTGAGTTCCTGTCGGAAACAAAGCCTCATGCACCCCAGGGAAGACCCCGCTGGGAGGGGGGTGCAGCGGAGAGCTGTCCATCATCCCCCAAAACCAGACACGCCAGACGCCCAACTTCCCGGATCAGTCTTGGAAGGGGCTCTGTCTCTCTCTGGCACAGGGCAGATGGACTGCCAGGGCATCTGTATGATTGGAGGGCTGCCCCCGCCGTCCCTGCCATTGCTGCCGCCCCCCCACCCGAAGTGCCACACGTGGCAGGAATACCGTGGATCCTTTGGGCAGATGGAGGCGCACCGGTGTCGTGCCGGGGCTGGGGCAAAGCCCTGTGGGGGGGATCATTTAGCCCAGGTCTGCTGAGAGCCAGGAAAAGTCCCCGCGCAGACCCCGGGCAGGGGGGCCATGTCATGCGTGGACGCGCAGCGGGGGGCGTCTGTAGTGTGCTTAAGCTTTCTGGCAGAAGGCCCTGTCACTGTGCCCTACGGAGCCCTTTGCTGGGCTGTCAAAATGTGATGTTACCATCCTGCGGATTAGGATCTGGATGCTGTGCACCACACACACTGGGCCTGACTCACGTTTAATGGCGATTGTCTAAGAAAGCTCTCTCAGTTTTACCAAACATAAAACAAGGTTATCCTCAATGATGGATTTTAATGTAAGAATGCGATTTTTTCAGTAAAACATCTCCTACAATCACTCTTATTGCAGTTTGTCCTTCTCAGTTTTTCTCATTTATGCTTTATTTTTCAGATACATATTTTCTGACCTTCTTAGTTGCAGGATGGAGACGCTGATATCTGATGTCCCGCAACTGTAACAGCAAATCAGTCAGCGTGGAAGAATCGCCAGTTTCCAGATTAAAGACGGTCTCCCTTTTTGTGTTTGCATCATGTATGACTCAGCAGCGCCTCCTGGTGGATGATATATACAGGCAAACGCAACATGGGCTATAATCAAGGCCAGTCATTTGATTGACATTAAACTACTTAAAAGTTATTATTATTATTGTTGTTGTTGCTGCTGTTGTTTTTGGGGCACCAACAACCATGGTATTTCTTGAATTTAAAAGGTTCCCAGCCCAGATTTATACATATTTTCATATATTTGATATAGCCAGTTCCCAGGTTAATAACATCCAACTTAAAGTCAACTCATACTTATGAACAAACTGCCATAAAGCCTACTGATATATAAAAATGTGAGTTAATTCAGTGGTTCATAATAACAAACGCACGCACCACTTCAGCGCTTCGCCGGCTTGAGGTGCAATACCGTATTTAGTTATTATTATTATTTACTGTATTATCATCGTTCCGACCTACCTACAAATTTGACCTGGTGACTGCCTGTATTTAAAAGGCATTAAAGGCTTTGAAAATGACCTCGAAATTTCAGTCAACCTTTTCTTACCATATTGATCTCAGCAAAATCACAAAACCATTATACAGGATTCCAAAAATATTTCTCATTTTAAAAATCCAGCCGCCTCCTTGCTTTCCTGACGTTCAGGGAAATAGAATCAGGCCACCTGGAAATCTGTGTTCGCTCTGTATAATCAGCGCAGCAGCTGATCATCGTTTGGCTCTGGCATCCCCCTTAAGATGGAGAGGAATTTCATCTGGATGTGCAGGATGTAAACAGAAGAGCACGTCTAAGCTGAGCCCCAGTGTCCGTGTACTGACGTGTCTTCTGACACAGACACGCTCAGTCTAACAAGTTAGAGCTACCACACAAATATGTCAACGTTGTCATTGTCAGGACAACAAAACCTTCTCTGAGTCATCCGCCTGAACTCATTACCTGCAAGAGTATTTCTGCATAAGCGGATGCTGGAAAGTCAAATAGGACTGCCTGTGTCTTCATTTATACACTGGTAAAACAGGAGCTCATAACAAAATGGACTGCAGTTAAAAGGTATTTGCATCCCCCTCTGTGGCAGCGACCCCAAAAGCTCCCAGACACAACTTTAATTTGGACACAAGTCATGCAGCGGCAGTCAGAGATAACTCCAGAATGACCTCCAGTGAACCCAGCAGAACCGATGACCCAGCCGTAGGAGATAATGACGCACCAGCGCCTGTCAGCCCGGGAAACGGGACAAGGCAGCTCTATCGGACACGCCAGGAAGTTCTGCCCTGAGGATCAAGGTCCATTTTGAGCCAATCTTCTACTGGAGCACAATCTTCTCTCGCCACAGAAACAAACATGCAACCACTCTGGAGCAGCCAAGCATTACATCACTTGATGCTGCTGATGTAACACTCGGCAAGAGAGAGGAAGGATGTTTGGTCGGATGAGATAGCTTTTCATGCACAAAAGAAAAGCTACTTTAGCTCACCATGACCTAACTGCACTGGGAATAACTTGATATCGATGCGGGTCTACTTGATTTTTTTTCAGCGGTCTCTGTATTTTTCAGGTGAATAAAAATGAATGAGATGTTGGAATCTTCTAAAATATTTTAATTGCTGCGGTTGAATTCAAAACCTATGAATTGTGAGTTTACTCACTGCGTATGTAAAAGAGCTTTGAAGGTAGTACGTTATCTCCTGTGAGCGGTAGACATGTTTTCCAAACACGGTTTTTAAAGGATTATTTGACGGATATGGGAACCATTGGGATACAGCGGTTGTACTAGATGTCCCAAGTTGTTTTACACAACGTTTGTGTCTGGGCAAATGTTTTGAAAGGCCAGAGACGAGTTGGCAGATTAAATGCATTTTGCAGGAAGAGAAAGACCAGGGAGGGCAGAGATTCACTCGTTTCGGTGACAAATTATTCTGGCAGCAGTTAAAGGCGGGGGGCTTTTGCTCTCTAGGGCCCCATGTTGTGGGTTTAGTCACGGTCACTGGACCTGCTGGTATGGGAACATCTTAAGTACCATTATGAAGGAGAACACAAAATGGAAGCAGAATCTCATGCAAATTCAGGGCTGCAACCTTCGAAGGACCTGGTCTACGGAGGCATGGCTACATTCTTCAAAGGCTGAACAGAAAGCGTTGTCAAATGGAGCGTCTACATTTGCTTCATCACCTGTTCCTGCCCTTACTCTTGACTCACGAAGTGCCGCTTCTATTGGGCAGCTAGGACACGCC
Source organism: Mormyrops attenuatus (assembly GCA_026777985.1). Lineage (NCBI taxonomy): Eukaryota > Metazoa > Chordata > Actinopteri > Osteoglossiformes > Mormyridae > Mormyrops > Mormyrops attenuatus. The sequence continues at coordinate 3,706,680 of JAODKC010000053.1, read as the reverse complement.
CACTTTACCTCTGCATGATGAATCTTGGGATATGCTGGGCTGCGAAGGATCCATCAGGTGGATCAGACCACCAACAGCAGGACATGACTACAAAGGCAAAAAATTCAAAAGTTTTCAACAAACTACGCTTCCTCAAAGCATTCAAACATAACGTTAATTAGCTGTGACTGAAAACAAAAATGTGTTTCTCAAACATGACAAATCCCCTGCATATTTCAGCCTGGAGGGAAATCTGGTGAACGCATCCTGGACGGTGTGAAAAAGTGTCGGCCACAAACAATGGCGAGGAAGTCAGACAAAACAAATTAGCGCCTTTATTGATGTGGAAAAGAGGCCCTGGACCAGCTTCAGTATAGCCTTCCCACTTTCCACGGGCGACACCGGCCAACTGGACCCCCTGCCGGTTCCTCATCCAACATCTAGCTTTCGCTAGCTCGCCACGGTCTCTTGGATACGACATAGCGAGACTTCAAGGTGCTTTCGCCACTAGCTGTACATCACATTAATTGGTTGTTTCGCTTCAGTTTCAAATAAGCTGCAGAAATTTGGAGCCCAATTACCTGGACGCGGTGGCAACAGCTGTCGGCGGATAATTTGCGTCGGTGCGCCGATGCTATCTGCCAAATTACTTACACTGTGCGCAGGGGCCTAGTGAATTTATCACACTTGTGTCACGCTGTGTTTTCTTCTGCATCTGCTGCCATGTTTATGGATATCATCTTGCTTTGGACTCCACCAGGCCAACTGAAGTTCCCCTTCACTCTCCCCATCTGCTGAGAAAGAAGCCTTTGCAATCACAAGTGGGTAGCAGAGGTTAACTTTAACAACTCGTCTAAAATAGAGCCTCATTGTTCAGGGCAAAATATAGGGGGGTGGGGGCCCCTGGGCTAAAGCCATTGTAGGGGCCAAACCTACAGTATACAATGCTGCTGTAACTAGAAAAAAACTGGGACCCCCTAAAAATACGGGCCCCGGGCAACAGCCCAGGTTAAGCCATACATAATTCTGACCTTGCACCCATACATCTTCTTATTTGACCTGCACAGAATGTCCCATCCCATCCCGTCCCATCCCATCCCGTCCCATCCCATCCCGTCCCGTCCCGTCCCATCCCATCTCATCCCGTCGCATCTCATCCCATCCCGTCCCATCCCATCCCATTCCGTCCCGTCCCATCCTGTCCCGTCCCGTCCCATTCCGTCCCGTCCTGTCCCATCCCATCCCATCCCGTCCTGTCCCATCCCTGTAAAATCAATAAGAAATAAACAAAGAAACTAAAACAGCCATGCTATAAAGCAACAAGCACAACATAGGCACCTTATTGACACAATCCTTGGCAGCAGTAACCGGAAGAAGCACAGACACACACAAAGCACATATTAGCTCTAAGACTGCCACCAACCAGTTGACAAACAGTTTGCAATTCGACAACTCAGTGCAGAGTGATACCACAACATCGTTCTAAATGCACCGTCTACTTTACTGGACTGACTGACACTTTACACATTGCACTTTATGACGCCATATTCCCTATTTCAGCTATTTGTTTCATTTAATGCATATAATAATATTTTGCTATATCTATTGTCTCAGCCATATATATATATATATATCTAAAAGGCATACCTCTACAGTACCTAGTCATGTGTCTACTTTGACGTTTTGTGAGTGCCTTTGTCTTGTTTTGTGCTGTCTAATGCTTTTGGATGTTATATGTTACTGTCTGAATGGCGCGAGTTCGAATTTCAATGTATTGATGTACGAAAGGCAAACAAAGACTCTTGAATCTTGATAGTTTGACTGTCACCCAAGATTTCACCAGTTTCTTTTATGTTACAGCGGCTGCAGAAATGCCTCTCTGGATGTCTGTGTCATTAGTCTGCTGTGTGTTTTATGTTAGTTAACATTCTGACGTCCAGAAACGAGAAACTGGCTCTTCAGATGTTCTTTTCTTATTTTCTACCAACTGACTAAACAATTCCATCTTTGTCACATAGCTTGTTTGCAGACAATTATTTTTAGTGTATGTCTGATTTTAAATTCAGTTTAATGGGGGAATATATTCTGTGGAGAATTATATTTTGAACCAGTAGATACAACAATGAGAGCAGGACATCAGGTCATTACAGTGTACTGGCAAAGACGCTTGCCTGCACGGACAGTCACCGATTAGGCCTAACCTAAGGCTGCATGGTTTTTGACTGTAGGCAAAAAACAGGATAGAAAACAATAAAACTTCCCACAGTCTACCTTTAATGTCAATGTGTCCAAAGTTTTGTTAGCGGTTCCTGTTTCGGCGGGTACATTCATGCTTTATGCTGCAGAGATGGATTCATTTACGCCCCAAAAAAGTGCCGGCACGACCGATATATAACTTTTAACTGCATTTTATCTCATTTGCTAATGACATCGAGGAGATCTAGACAGAGGTGAACGCTGAATCGGCTCACATGCTATTAGTGATTTTTAGGTGTCACGTTTTAGTGAACCGGACTGAACTGTGTGGTCATGAGAGGCTGAGATGCGTGGAAAACTCGGAATCAGAGTAGTCCTGTGGGCCTCTGGATCAATACAGGCCCGTGGCTGTTTGAATTACCATCAAGATGACATGATGGGTTTTAAAAGTGTTTCTGTGAACTCCAAGGTCGGTGCCACGCAGCCCTTTCTGAGTGCATCTCGCTCCCTCAAACGTGACCCCCCTCCCGGTGATTCACGGAGATGATGCTTACCGCCGCTCCTTGCCACATCTCCAGAAGAAGGCCCTGCTTTGCAGTTTCAGAGAGTGCTGACCTAAGAGCCCGCGAAAGGCGAGGAGCGGCCGTCCATGGGCATATTCACTTAAATTCTGAAGAGTGACTGACTGAGAAGAGGCTTGAGGGCAGCCAGCAGTCGTTTCAGCTTCTCTAAAACAACAAACACGGACAAAGAGTTTGCTCTGTCGGGGAGGAGATTGGCCAGACAACAGACAATGGGTACAGGCAGCTGCCAGAGAGACCGCGGAACACATCTGAACAGGGGGGGCATGGGGGGGTACCTAAAATCATATCCACTTGTCTGTTTCATTAAGAAAAACTCAGATAAAACATGGATATAATTCAAGCTTTAATAATAAGGCACTCCCCATCTGCTTCTGCGCTCCAACGTGCTAGCTAATTCGTAAGTTGGATGGAAATTACGTTAAAATCAGACATTTGGTCTTAGTCTGAAATATTCACTAATGGGTCATTAGATGTTTCCACCAGCTCTTGTTTCACTCTTCAGCGTTCGGTGACTTTAGTTTGCATTTAGTTTGGTGTGCCATGTCGCCCAATCGAATTGAAGAAGGTGCGGAGTCTACTTATCTCGTCTTTGGAGAACAATGCACAAGGTGCAACGACGCTGTGACACCGAGTTTATTGAAGACGTGGTCCTGTGACTGATGAAGAGGTGTTTGCCACAGTGGTAAGACCTCCCTGGTGAGTTTCCGATTTCTTTTAAGAAAGGCTGGGTTTTAGAAAGGTTGGGTTGTGGCATGGCACGGCCGAGAGCGTAATTGGCACGCTACTGTCGGCACTAAAGCTCAGAAGTACTCTGGTGCCATGTTGATGCCTCAGGGGCATAAAAGAAACCCAAAGTGGGCCGGACAGTGCAAAGCAATCTAATCGCGAGGCATCAAATTGGACGAAAGAGGCTACCAGGCACAAGCCACTTGGAGACAGGGATCAGGAAATGGAGTTACAGCCCTGATTGGTCCAGACAATTAGGTTGTGAGGGAAAAATAGTAAGCCCATAAAGTGCCACCCTTTGGGTAGATCCAGGGTGCCGGGGTTTGCTAATGGTTTTGCCCAAATCTTTCATCTGAAGGGCTCTTCATTGCAGGCCCTTTAAAAAAGCCTCTTGCTTCTGCTTCACATACTCTGCCTCTGTCTGGAACATGCCTAACTGCCTGTTCTCTTTGTTACCACAAAAATCAATGCTTTTAGTCATGCTTCTTGTGTAATTGATTTTAATCATCATCTAGGTTGGAATAATGACCAGCATTTTTCACATATATATGAATCTTTGGTGTATTAGGGAGGGTGTCTTATCCTGGCTCTGGTCAGGGATGACGCTAGAATAAACCAGACAGGCAGACCCAAAGTTTGCACAGGATGGGGGAAGGGGGCACCAGTCACATTAGCAAAATACTAAAGTTGTTGTTGAGGAGGTGGGGTGTGACGTAGTGATGCCGACCCAGGCTCTGTCAGAGGAACTTTGCAATGAAGGTCCCACTGTGACTCGGAGTGTGGTGCTATAATTACATAGGGTCAGGGTGCGCCCACATTACTTACCTTGAAACCCATCGGCCCTGAGCGTCACATATCCCACTCCGTGTCGCCGTGACGACGGTCACCCCCACCCCCCCCCACACGCATTAACCCTTAAACGCAGGGTCATCACATTTGGTTTGCGGCTAATCCGGCAGGAGACGCGGCCAGCATACCGACGTCTACCCAAGCCACAGCTAATGACGTCTTTGCTCTTGAACCTTTGGCCCTAGCCCCCCCCCCCCCCACAAACACACCCAAAC
>JAODKC010000053.1:3683306-3695818 GCA_026777985.1 Mormyrops attenuatus | reverse complement strand
TGGATGAAATGAAAGTCTCTCACACACACACACACACACACACTTTTTTGGGGGGGGGGGGTTCTTACGGTTCCCATTTTTATATAATAAATGACTCATTAAATTATAAATCACAAAAAAAACATTGTCACATTTGTTTTTTTACTTAATTCATTAAAGATTGACTTCATTAAACCCACAATTGCGGCAACAAAGAAAATGTAATAAAATCGATTGCAGTATCATGTCATCATCTGAATGTCCACCAGGGTGCAGTAAAACACAACTTTTTTTCACGCTTTACCGACTTGAATCACTGACCAAACATTCAGTCTCTTAGGATGATTATAACAGCTGAGACCAACCAATGCATCCTGGGAAAAAAAAATGAGATTTTATAAGAGTCAAGCACTTAATCGATTCTCGTTATAGGATTTCTCTAATTTAAATTAAGGGCTCCGCATGAAAAAACCCATCTATTCAAATTATGTTTTTGATGACACATAGTTTATGAATGTTATTTTTTTTTTAAAAAACTGGGACAGCCAAGTCCACAGACTGAAAGCATACAGACCAGGTGTGTCTGGCCCATTTTCTTGTATGCTGCATGTTTTCGTCCCAGCCTCTTCCCCTGGCTTAATTGCTCCAATTATTTATTTATCGCGTGCAATATTTGGTCAATGTTCTTAATTTCCAAAATGTCCTTGTAAAATTATATAATGTTGTATTATAGGGCAGGGAGGTTAATTAGAATCAAAATCATTTTTTAGTGATAGATGCCAGGAAAAAAGACGATAAGTTCCGGATATAGCTAAATCTGGCTCCATTGGAACTATTGGCCCTGTTGAAGACCAGTACTAATTTTGACCTCATCACTCTTGCATTCGCAGTGAAAATGTGCGGTACGCCGAGGTCGAGTTCAGGCAGAGTTTACGAGCCCGATCTGGAATGCCATAATGAACAGATCCTCGCCGGTAGCAGCGCCAGGGCGGAATTGGGGTGCTGTAGAGCCAATCCACCTTGTCAGACAAGCTTAAATTCTGAAACGTATAACGTTTCGGGAAGCCAAAGTGTCTCCGATGAGCTGGCAGTGGAGCGTGGGGGAGGACCCGTGGATGAGGAAAGCACTGTTCCCCAGCCTCCACCGAACACCACGGCGGCGTCCAAGGGATACGTGACGCCAATGGCAGACTCCCTGGTGGGAGACAGGAAAAGGGCGGGAACTGAAGAGAGGGCCGTCTGCTCCGTGTGCTGTGATCTAATTGCCCCCAACCGCCATCACACCGAGGTGCTTCTGAATGCAAAAGAATTGTATGTGTACCCAGACCGTTACAACTCCAGTGCCGAGCGCAGAGGTGACGTTACTTAATTACCTTTCCTGTATTCCTGTATTCCTTTATTCCAGTATTGCCGAGTGAGATCTGCTTGCATGAAGGACAACTAGTATGTCTGTCCTCCTCCACGAACCAATTATAACGGTCGACACATTGTTGAAAAAGCTGTTGCTTAGAAGCAATTTGCTGCAATACTGAAAGTATTGTAGGTCTTATAATAGTTTGGAGCTTAATTTCTGTAAATACGTAGCTAGGCAGCTGAATCAAGCTCCGCTGACACACCGAAAATCATGTCGATACCAGAAAAGCCCCCTTAAATGCGAGCGTCAGAATTTGTAAGGTGGTATTTCCATAGTCTGGAATATTCCTTCCTAATGACCGACAGCCAGGTTCCGATGGCCAATCCCACACGCCTCTGCCTCTCCACTGTAAAGCCCTACAAAGGCGACGATAGGGCCAGATCTCTGTAAAATCCATCCGGTTGATGTAGACAAGCAGCAGGAGAAGTTCTTAATCTGGGCTGAAGCTGGTGAAGCTCCCTGCCGGCCCTCGTTCTGGGAGGCCGTCCCAGGCCCTGGAAATCCTGGGTTTTTAGATGCCGACCGCCGCTCTGCTGCCCTTTGGAAATGTCACAGACGGGAGGCCACCTGAGGTGAGCTACACTCTGTGACCTACAAGGCCTGCTGGCCCTCACCAAGCCCTGAAAAGCCCCTCCTCACCCTCAGTAATGTGGGGAGGGGGGTTCATACGCTGTGGGGATGCAGTCATTGGCAAGGCTCTACCAAAACCTGTCAATTACACCCCCACCACCACCACATTAGATTTATCTCCTTTTCCGATTTCACTGATCCATGCAGAAGATCACACTTCCTGCTATTTTACCCATGGTGCTGAACTTCCACCATCATTATAAAGACCCTAACTGACTTTAGTTTGACGCAAGCCTCCCCCACCTCTGCTGGGGTCCCGGTAATCGGAAACACACTTCCGGCGTGAAATCCTCAGCGTGTTTCCTCACACAAGATCTGAGTGCAGGCCGTCGCTCTGGCGGTTTTCACAGATCCCAGCTGTTGCTCATCCTCCGCTCCAGTGAGTGGGCCGTCTCACACCGGACACTGGCCGATTTCCTGCCATTAATGCAATTTGGCAGGAATGCGGGGAAATCTGGCATTCCGGCTATATCCGTGAATGGGAAAGTAATAAAAAGCCGATACTAATTTTACCAGCTACTTTGGGATGCGGTTAGAAAATGTCATACATAGGAACCACCATGACCACCCAACGCTCAGACGTGGTGACATCACTTGTGGGTCATGTGCTCTGCGTGACAGGTGTTCTCATGTTCTCTAGGTATCACAAGCTATCCCTAGGCTATTCTGCTCAGGAATCCCAGACACTTTCTGTGGTGGCTGCCCCCTAGTGGCTGAAGGGAAGGCTGGCATTGTGCACCGAGCATCAAAGTCTTTCAGTAAGGACCACAACAGAGGGTCTTTGGTCTAGGACAATGAGGTTACTGTGCAGAGCAGGAGCCGCTCAGATGACCCAGCTGCCTGTCTATCGCGTCATGGCTTTTCATTAAGATAAGGGGAAATGCCACAACATGCCACAGGCGGCGAGTTGACTCATTCACTCTGCAGCGTCACTGCCACCATTGTGTGAGTCAATATTCCTTTAATCGAGGCAGGTTTATCGAGTAGCTTAATTAAATCCATAAAAGCATCACTCTAATTCTGGTGTCTGTGCAGATTTGTCGCGTACGGATATTTCGGACATTAGTTGATTTTTGCTTTCACTTGAGGAAGCTAGAGAACACCTGGAAAAGCCTGAGGTGGCAATAACCAAAGCCAAATTCGCAGAGTCATCGGTGTTCTGGACTGAAGTTCTGTCTGGACTTGCCCTCCCCGTCTGGCCGTACACCACATGCTGCCGTGTGCCTTGGATTAGGAACATGTCCAGTGGTGGCAGACCGGTGTCTAGGGAGCAGCCCGGCAGGCCACTAGCGCCGCCCTCCTGGTGCATGGGGGAAGTGCAGGCTTCTGGCTGGAGGACATGCTTGGCTCCTAAAGCTATTTCAGCCTGGCTGTCCTGGTGTCACAGGCCAGCAATCAAGAGCAACGGTGAACTGTGAAAACCAGGGAATAGCATTCTGCTGGAAACTTCCACTGCCTTTTCAAGGGGGAGGTAGTAGGTCTGGGAAAAAACTGGAATTTCTCACTAATGTCCAGGGCTGTTTTTTCTTTTTATGTAAAAAGAAATCTAACTCAATTTCTACAACTGGAGCATGTTGAACTGTAGTGTGACCTGGGGTAGCCCATAATTTTAGTGCTCAGAAAAAGTCTGGTTGTTAGGTCTGAGTGTTCGAAAGGAAATGAGACACATGATTAACAAAATGAACAAACCTTTAGTTCCAGACTAATTAGTCTGGTGACTCAGTTGGTCCATGTTGCCTCCTGGGAAATAAGGCTATTTTCACAATGACTTCCTTCCCTGGGCTAAAGTATATACCTAGATATGAAGGCAGGAGATTGAGTCCCACACTCTTTTTTATTGAAGTTAATGGGAATCACAGAGGAACATGAAACACAGAAGTAAGCAGGAATATAGAATGCACTTATACACAGCTCCAAGTATACTAAACATATGTACAGGTGTCATAAGGAGTACAATGGCAAAAATAAGACATTTTTAAAAACTGAGAAAAGTAATAAACAAACACATAAACAAAAAACAAATATACTGTATAAATTAATGAACAAAGAAAAACAGACAAACAGACAGATAGACAGATAGATAGGCCACATGAATAGAAATGGATAAATTTACAAAACCAAGGGTGTAGGTTTGGTTCCAACACTGCTAGACACCAAACAAGCCCCCAACGCCCTGAGCCACATGCCCCATACTCTCACAATATCGGTATGGAAATCACTCTACCATCCACACCCAAATTTACATACAAAATGCATTCAAGCATAATCAAACTGCACCTCAACCACCCATCCTGGGCAGGCCAGCCCTGCTGTCAATAATCAGGTACCTTTGCTCAGGACCCACGTAATTTAGGAAAGAGTCCTAGCTCCCTGGAGCACAGGAAAGGCTGCTCCATTAGAGACCCTAATAAGGCCTCTTATGGAATGAGTCTCGTATGACTGATGGCCCCGTCTCAGACATGCAATGCAACTCAATGCACATTTTGTCGGTTCCCCTGCTCTGTGCTCGTCGGCCAAGTTTTCTATATTCCTGGTGTCAAAGTTAATATGGTCATAACCTGTCATTTCGCCTTGCGAGAAGAGCATCCGACGTGCCCCAAATTATTGAATTTCTGCAGTATTATAACACGTATTGATAGCAGATTAGCGAGTGCTTTACAATGCTGTCATTATGCACACGGGATGACCTGTTTATCCATTTTCGACTGAGCATTTTCGATCCGGCCCATCTGACCTCATTAATATTATGTGTATTATTTACTCTCTGTCAACCACGGCTGTTTGTAGTGCAAATTTCATTTGTTAGAAGCAGTGAGCAAGAGAAAATGCTCGTAGCAGACATGATTTTCTTCCAAAGTTTGAATGTTTGATTTATAAATAACTATGTCTGGAAAACTCCACTCACAGCCACTACTTATTGTGCTGTGTTTTTACTTCACTTTAACCATCAGCTGGGCACTTTGGGCCTGATTGGAGATTACAGAGCTTCTCCTCAGCATGAATTGACAGTTCCCATGACCTGGCAGAGTGCTGAGATCACCTTCTCGTGAACATTAGGTTCATGCAGGTGTCCATTTGCCGTTCCCTCCATCTAAGCAGCCCTACAGCCGATTATCATGCTACAGAAGACGCGTGATCTGACACACATGTGACTACAGATGGATGGTGCCATTGGCTGAGTTTGATGTCCTCCTAACACGGATGATTGGTCCATATTCCCCATGTGACCTGTCTTCACTTCTCGTTTATAACTCCCTGATGAAGCCTCACAGCAGAGTGTACACCTTCCATAAACTGACTTACTGTTTTCTTTCGTGCTAATTTGGGGCTTGGCCTTAGCGAAACAGCTTCCATCATTTATGATTCTTTCCTTTAAAAAATAAAATAAAAATTGTTTGATGGGAACAGATTCCAGTAACTGTCTAACTGGGACTGGAACACATACAGCATATGATGAAGGTGACACAGGTATAATGGACTGGGATAAATAAATGATTCAAACCAGAGTCATCATGACCTTTGACCTTCATCAATCAAAATGCTATAAAATGTTAGGCTGTGCGAAATCAAGTTCATGTGGCATGTCAGTGCAATAAGCCACAGAAAAAAGACTTTCACAGATGAATTAGTGAAAATATTAAATTTCAGGCAAAGACAGCAGCCTTCTGAAGATTTTCTGATTTCACCTTTGTCTAAGCAACAATCCATATGCTTTAATTTTCTCAAAGGGGCATGAAGACAGTGACGGATATTTGAAACGGCATGTCTTCAGAAGCACCGTGCACGCTCGAATTTTTTGGGTATATATGCATTTTAAAAAGCGGTGAGATGGGGTGCCTTTAAGGCAGAGGAAGCCCAGCATGGGCGTCAGGCTCTTGTTTGAAGCATTAAGTCTCTTTCTTGGAAGCAGGTCCTTCTGTTTCCATACATCACCAAGCTTAGCAGGCAGGATGCTGGCAGTCGTGTCCCGGGCGATGCCACTGGGCAGAGGGGCCCCTGGAGTCGGCGGGGGAGACGGTCAGCCAGCGAGCCATGACAAAGCCGGACGCTCCCACCTATTGGCCGCCAATCGACGAGCGCACGAAATGGCAGCATGTCTCTTTATATCGTCTTATTTTTAACTGCTCAAATATGCACGACACGACATGTAAGTACTGCAAGCAGATGCCCGTTTCAAGGAACGGAAGGGGGATTTTCCTTAAAAAAAGAAGTTTCCCCTCTGATTTCAGCCCCTTGGTACCCAAAAGGAGGGTGTTTATCTTTCTTGTGTTCGGGTGAATAGTCATTAATCACTCCGAACGCCTGGAGTCTATTCCCGGTCCCCCCCCCCACCACTCACAGAGCAGCATGTCTCCTTTCAGCACCAGCTTTGTGTGAAGAAAGGGTCTGCAGGCGCTGTTTGCTGGGATAGACGGGGAGGCGTCTCGGGGGGGCGGAGCTGAAGACGAGCCCGCCAAGAAAAAAAAAAAAAAAAAACAGCCCTCCGCCAAGGAGAAATAAAGGCAAATAAATAAATAAATGTGTAAATAAAGCAGGGCTTTCTCCAGCGGTCTGAGGAGTGTCAAAAGGCCACATTTGCATTTTAAAGCGAGACGGGAAAATATTACATTCAGCCCCGCTGAAATATGTCGAGCGATGCGCGCCCAGACCAGGAAAATATTTATTCCCAGCAAAGGAGCATTCCATTAAACTCGAGCGGCTTGTGAAAGTCATGCTTTGGCTCTGGAAATAAAAAAAAAAGATATTTGCATATTTTTCTGTGTGGAGAACCGAATGGTTTTAAGGAGAAAGAGGGCATCTGCTCAAAGCCTGATTAAAAAGGAATAAAAGATCAGAGGGAGACATGGGGTGTTTTCTGCCATACGTTGCTGCTGACAGTTTAAATACTTTGACCCGTGAGATGTGTGAAATTGACGCAGCCTCCAGAGGGAGTAGGGTCCGGGGGAATCCACGGCGGGATATGCCGGTCGCCATTTTACACGGCACGCCGTGGCCACCCGCCGGTGTGAAGGTCGAGGGGGCCTGAATGTCATAATTTCATAGCGGGCAGCAAAATGGAGATGAAGAGAAACGCAGCACTTCTGCATAGCCGAAGCAATTCATCAGTCGGCGAGCGGGGTGCTGATCCTGAGGACCCTGAACAGCTGGAAAGGATTTGCAGAGGTGAAGGTAATCAAAGCAGGAAAACTGCCTCTCGGAGCAGAAAAGAAAAAACCAGGAAAACCATCGGGCACATCTAGTTTTACCCTGACACTCAGAGCACCGCCCCAATGATTTTATGACGAAACCCACGTTCATAAAAAGAGACAAGGAATATGGGAAAGGGAAGGAGAAGATATACAAATAAATGTGGTAATGAGATCGAGCATGATGCTGGGAAGGATTAGGGCCAGGATTCGGGAGAGAGGTCGTTGGCATGGTATGTCAGGACGAACTTGCCATGGAAAATTCTGCGACTGATCAGAACATCCCAGATTTGCGCGAGGTAGCAGGTTGAGTTTCGAGTTGCATTAATGAGCCCTGACTAACCTCACCCCCCCCCCCCCCGTCCAGGGGGCCTTGGGCGTGGCCAGACTCACTGCATTATATCACAATTACTCATGACTCTGAGCCAGGGACACACGTACACCAAATTATCCGGAGCCCTTTGGTCCACTTCCAGATTTTACACTGACAGCAGCTCGCCTGGAAATCCAAAGCTGAACCGCCCTTGGGGGCCCCGCACGCCACCAGACGACCGGAAGACGTTTCACTTTGTCGATTCGCACACTCCCGACAGCCGTTCAACCTTTGCACGCAGTACTGCAGAGCAGCTGCAACACACAAGCTCACCCAGCCACTAGGAGGCACCAGCGCCTTCAAATCTGCTTCCCAGAGACAAGACGAGAGATGTTCAATGTAATTGGGGGGGGGGGGGGTCACATTTTTTTGCATTGCCAAAAGGCACATTTGAGGGCCGCACACTGCCTGATGTCTCCTGTGTCTCTGTTTGTTGCTGGATAGCGCCTGGTGGCAGTAAGCCAGTGATTTATTAAAACACCTTCAATCACTTGCTGACTCCGGAGACTAAGGTAAGTGGCATAACAAATAAAGCGTGAATTACGGCCAATAAACAATGAGTAACAACAACAAGCTGCATGAGGTATCGGGGCAATGTAGGTTAGCTAGCTTACCCAAAGGTCCAACATCAGAAAATGAGGCAGCAGGTTTTATATCACAAGCTAATGTCCTTCACTGCCCATGCTAGCAAAGGTGGATAAATGCAGGGGAGTGTACAGGGGCGGGGCCACAGGGGCACTGGCCCCAGCTGAAAGCTGATTGGCCACTAGGGTGCCCTCTCAGATTGGCCCCTCTGTATTAATTAAAGCCCCACTTATGCCCCCCTACCTTAAAAGGAATGATTCCTAGTTGATTGAAGCATAAAACGCTTCTGTCGGTTTCCCCCCAAAATATATCCCCACCACAGACATACACACCTGTCACCAGTCGATCGACCGCAAGCTTCTTGTAGGACTTAGTTACTTGAAAATTTCACCTGTGCAGCAGAGAGCAAAGGTGTCAGAATTAAAGCAGCCATTCTTTGGTACAAGGCTGCGGCGAATTTCAGATAAGCCCTAATAACAGAGCCGGATCTTCTTGCAAAACTCGGGGGGATAGAGCAGTTGCTGCGGAAGATTCTTTGGGGAGGTAAAGCGGGGAAAGGTTTTAGTTCCAGGGGAATTTATGACATCCTCTGGATAGCAACTGTGTGTTACGCTTTACAAGTCCAAAAAAAGCAGCATCGATTAAACACAAAACATACACCAACATTTATTGATTATATGCGACATGTCTATATGATGTTTATGTTTATATTTTATGTCATCGTTTACAATTCATATTCTAAATTGAAAAACAGACTTGTGGCAAATATTTAAAAGCTATAATGTATTTTATTTGAGAGGTTCGATAAATGTATCTTTCAGCTTATTTGTTTTATCGCAAAAACGTGGCACTGAACACCATAGCTATTCTCATATTTCCGTTCCTCTTTCGCCGGCGCTCCCCTCACTTTCAGAAGCCGGCGGCGGCTGGCGCGCCGGTTCTGAGTCAGATCTTTCTGCCGATTACCGTGAGTGCCGAGGCCGCACCTTCCCCACCTGCCGGCGAGTCCGCCGGCCAAACCGCGTGCCCCGACCGCGCGGCCACATGAAAGTGAAAAATGAGAATGGGGCCGGCGGACGTCTCCACTGAGTGGGAAGGTGACACGGGCCTCGGGCCCGGCACGCCGAGCCAAAGGCGTACGTTTTAATCCGCCCGATCCGCGGGCCGTTTTGACAGCCACCATCAGTACTCTAGGGGAGCTGGGACTCTTCCCGATGACAAATAAACGGGGCAGGTGCTTGGGCCTCCTCCGCAAACAGATTGGGAAGCGCCAGGAGGCGGGGGAGGCGGGGCTCAGGTGGAGAAGCGGTGCAGAGCTTTGAACTCTCCGTCAGCTTCCTCTCCAGAACTCGCTCCCGCTTCCCGCTCCCAAACCGACATGCTAACACAAACCTTATAGTCATGTTTACTTGTTAAAAATGGAACTAATTACATTCACAGGCCATCCCCGAAACGATCAAATGCATCCATCTGCCTTCAGAATCCATGCAGTAAGTCAAACAGAGTCCACCTGGGTGAATTAAAAGTGGTTTGCATCATTTCAAATTGAACACACCTACCTGTTTAAGGTCCCGCAGATGGATGGTGAATGTATGACATGACTTTGAAGAGCAAACAGCTTTCAGAGGAACTGGAGAATAAGGCTGTTTAAAGGCAGAGATCAAGGGAGGACTGCGGGGAAATTCCAAAGGCACACCTTAGAGCACGGCCGGGTCATTATTAAGACGTATTAAATATATAGTGCCACCCAGCAATCGGCTTGGATGTGGCGGTCATCTCAAGGCACGTGGCAGGAAGAGAAGCACATTAATCTAGGAATGTCAGGAATGGGACAGTCATATGTTTGAGATTGAATAAATTGTGTGCAAGTCAATAGAAGCACTGTAACACCGATTTTCAGACTTTTACTTTGAAACAGACTTTTATTTTGAAATGTAAAGCATGATGGCACAGTACACCAAACTGGGGAATATACATTTAAAAGTTTTGGGGGTCCTGGGAGTAGTCATGGTGGGTGACTTTAGGTAGTATAATAAGGTTAGTGTTAAGTTACCCTGTAATCCTGTTTTTTTGGCAATTGGAGACCCAGAGCCAAAAAGCAGAATATTATACAGCAACCAGATGAAAATGGTCCCAAATGAAGGATTATCCTCACATACTCTACAAAGCCTGGCCTTTGTAAAGCTGGGGGCGAGGAACTAATTTCCTCTCATGCTTATGCTTAGGTACAGTGAAATTCAGAAAGGTGCACGGTCTGACGGAACGGGAATCGAGCCTCCTGGCCCCATTCCGTCGAGGGCAGGCCTAACACGGCACGGCGCTTACGTAAGACTGCCCATCCCGCAAAGCGAGGCGCTGGGCTGCTTCTCTGTGACAGGGGCTCAGAAGCGTGTCGGGACACTGCAGCTGAAGTGCTTATTTTATTTTTAGGAATCTAGACGAGGAGCTCAGACTGAAATAGAGATACATCTTTCACGAACGATTCACAAAACCAAAACCAAGCCAGCAAAAAAAGAAACAGGACAGGAGATGTTTTGAAAGCACCTAGACTAGAACAGTCTTCCGTCAAGATGACTGGACCGGAGTTTGCCATCTAAATGTGCAAAATCGAAGAGCAAAAGACGTTTATGTGCATCTATGGACAAAATCTACTTTATGAATGTTGTTCCTGTATCATAGCAATAACAAGTGGAAATAATCCCATGATGAATGCTTACAAACAAAGTTTAACGAATAAACCAAGCTGCCCCAGTCTGATGTTAATCCTGCTTGTTAGTCTTATAAACATCTGAAAAGGTATTTAATTACCCCCTCGGGTATAATACTGTATTCACTATTTCCCCAGAGGATTCCAGTAGTTGTCCGTCCTTCATTTCTAATAACATTACCGTTTGAATACTGCATTAATCAGTGGCTTACATTTCGAATATGTCTTCTAATTTTGAAAAAATTTTCTTTTGAAGAACAGTAGGATGCAAGATCCATGTACTGGGTGGCTGAAGGTTATGGAGAGTGACGGAAGGAGGACTCTCCTGATTTGTGGAGACAGAACAGAATATTCGCACGCAAAAGGGACAATTTAACTTTTTGTTGCTTGGACTTGCTTTGACTCAAACAAGTATCTGTGAAGGAAAAGGGGGCATTGAGCAGAAATAGCGGAACGTTCTGGTTAATGTTCTTTTTCTGTGTTGACGGAGCTTGGATGGGCGATCTGTCAAAAAATTGTGCATTGCATGACTATCGGGAGGCTAATTTGGGGCTGTTCCCAATCGTACCCTGCAGTCCCACGCCTCCATACCTGTGATTGGAAGGTCGCCGGTTTGAATTTGTCCTCGGCAGAATAATCACATGTTGCACCCTGGAGTGAGGCCCTTAACCCCGTGAAATGCCCCAGGGGGCCTGGATGGGTGCCAGAAACCTGGTCTCAGACCCTCAACTATGTATATGTCTGTATATACCTCATAAGAAAGCAAGATGGGATATTTGAGAAGAAGCGTTCCAATGCGCGTGTACTGCTACTTGATTATCATTTAATCCTTTCTCGGCCATAACTCCAGACAAAGACACACATTTTGAGGGACGATACGGAGATATTAAAGGGCAGCGGTAAGAAGACCTGCACGACTTCTTTACTATCATTGTAATCTCGCCAAAGCGAACCCATGCGGGCCGAGATAACGGCCTGTTCCGCAGTGTGATCCCTCTCCCTCTCTCCTCGCTTTATTGTGCTATTTTTCAGCATCGCCGCTCTCGGCATGCCAGGACAGCTACCAGGCGTGATTAGAGCTTGGCAGCCTGAGAGATCCCCGGCTGCGGCCAACAGCTCCATCTTCAATTAATTTTATTTATTCATTTGTTCAATAAAAGAAGTAATGCCTAATTGTTTACCCGCAAATTCCCTGCTGGAGGCGTCTAGACGCACTCTCTCCTAACGCCGGCAACCGGCATAAATGAGAAAGTCTGTGGGAACTGTACGCTGTATAATTAGGATAAAATCCTATTAAAATTCAACTAAAACGTCCTTTTGATGCGGCCCGTGTCCAGTGCACCAACCGAAGACAGGGCTCTGAGAAGGACGCCCTCTGAAGCGTCGTGTGAGTCCTGTACCTCTCACAGTGACAAACCCCGCAACGGTTTCTGCTTCAGTCAGATCCTTGCGAGTTTCCTACTCCGCTGTCCACTCTTCCGTCATGCTTGATAATTAATCTCCAAACGTGTAAAATGGTTAATAATGCATCCGGAGCAGCGTGCAGTGTCAAGTTGCATAACCCAAAACGGCACACAAATGCAATGAGGATAAACGTATGGACCAAGAGTCATGGAGTCAACTCCATCGGGGGGGGGG
>JAODKC010000053.1:3669090-3683206 GCA_026777985.1 Mormyrops attenuatus | reverse complement strand
CCCCCCCCCCCCCCACCCACCCCCCCCCCCCGCCCCCCCCCCCCGCCCCCCCCCCCCCCGCGCCGGGGCGCCCCCCCCCCCACACGGCGAGCACATCCGAACAATGCGTGGGGGGAGGGCTGTGTCTCCCCCAATATATTATAATTAAGGCCTTCATATACATTTTATTTATGCACAGGGATCCAAAAGGTATTTTGAGGATTTAACCCTACAGCCAGTTAGCTGTGCACCAGGGATATATGCTGGCAAAATCCTTCCATGTCTGTGTGGTGTATGTGTTGGAAAAAGCAGCCATGTTTTAAAAAAAAGCATAAATGGAAACAGGAATGTCAATGATAAGCCATGTCATGCATCTACTGAAGCAATGCACAGCTCGAGGAGGGGGCTCTGTTTTTTTACAAAAGGCCGCAGCGTGAGCTGGAATGAGCTTTTCTCGTAATAGAAGAAGCTCCAGGTCCAGGAAGTAATGAATTTTGGAGGTGCTCCTTCAAGGGTGGCTGGGTAAGCATGCTGAATTATTAAAGGAGAGGGAACACACCCACTCGGCGCGTCTGTAAAGGAAAACACCGGCGAATGTCACTAAGCACGCCGGGCTCTCGGTGCGTTTTGGGAGGTGTCCTGTGTTTTTCGCGGGTGGGGGGTGAGGACTGAAGACTACCCCGTGAGAAGCACTCCAGCCGTGAGGGCAAACAGGACCATATGACACAGCAGTGGGTAGGGAGGGTAAAGTTTGTGGGGGTCCTTTTCAGAAATAACTGGATCTGGACAATGAAGTAAAACAGTTAACGTAAAACATGTGCACTGAAAGCTATCACTCACCGCCAAGACTCGACTGTTTAAATACAGACAAGTCAGATGTAAAAGCCCCACGTCTACACCATGATTAAAACCCAGCACAAAAATGCACAACTCATCCAGATTTCTAGGTACCAAAATAATATGATGGGAAATAGACCCGATCAACTTGCTCATTAATTGACGATGGACAATCCAGTTGTTGGCCAGGCAGATGGCTAATTTGCATGACCACATAAACACGATTATGCTCAGCAGATGTGACAAAATAAGCAGACTAATGATTTTTATACATTTATATTTCACATCCTTTTAAAATTACAGCTTTGACCTATATAAATACTGTTGCTATTTTTTTTTCTGAAATGGTTTTTTAATGGGGAAAAAATATATATAAAACAAATGGTGGTATAAAGGAGTATCAGCTCTGCTTGCCTTAGATTCTCGTACGGGAACGAGCTTGTCATTTCGGAGTTTATTTATGATTGCATCTCGGCGCACTTTGGCAGCACAGTTATTGGTCAGCGAGGTGCAGGGAAATGAGGATATGGTATTTCCACGATGCATCGTGATACTGAAATAGTTACATTTATGGGTTCCATTTCAGGAGACGGCTGCATAGAGGCCCAGTGCACCGTGGGAGTTCCCCGGTTCCAGGTTTGAGCCCGTCCCAGGTTTGACATGTGGTGTCCACATGTTACCTCCGTATCGGCCGATGAGTGACAGCATGCTATCCTTCCCCTCTGAGTGAACGTAGGCGGTGTTCTGTCCTTCTAGGACGAAACACCCCGCTGCCGTTCCTTGGTTTTTAGAGAAACTTCGAACTGAAATAAAAAAATAGGTATTCGAATCAATATGCATTGGGATTTTCCTGGCAAATCTGCAAAACGTTTCATAGTAGCTTATATGTCTGAAATAGCTTATATGGGCTTATATGACTTTGCAAGACCACTGATTGCGCAAAAATGTTTCTGTGTATTATGATAAATCAAAGTGAGACATTTTCATTGGTTTAAAGGCTTTAGTTATTTGGGTTTGGTGGTAAATAAAAGTAATAAACATATTATACATTAAACAAAGTGTCTAATTTGGGAATTATGGGGGATTCCTGATCAATCACACAAAGAGAATGTATTTTGGTTAATATGTTATGAAGCAACATCTAAATGCAAAAAGGAACAGAAACACGCACCGGCGGAACTAAAAATAGGACCTACTGATATTCTGTTTATTCAAGAACGCTATTATTTTGAATTCCGAAAAATGAGCGTCGTTTGTAAATTCCGCACCATTAGCAAACGAGCATCTGTGACAATGACGTGATGGAGGTCATGGCCGGGGACAAACGGCGTAGACGCCGTCTTGCGGCACTTCACCAAACTCTGGTAAGTGCGGTAGCGCTACAGAGGTCCTGCTCAACGAGAAGAGATCGGCGTCTTTTCGCCACAGCGTTCCTCCAGTTTCCGTCCGTCATCTGTTAGCCTGATAACACTAAAGTTAGCTAACACTAAAATACTAAAACACTAAAAAGATCCACAGCTCGCCGATGCTGTGAACCCCCAGCTAAATGTGTTAAGCTGACAGTTTATCACCGGCTATAAACTGAGCCCTACAAATCAACAATCCCTGTTTTGTATTGTGAGCTACAAAACGTCCTACAGTGGAATAGTAATAATTTATGATGGGGGCTAATCATGTCCAGCCGCGGACAGCTGCGGCATGTGTGAATTTCTGCTCCAGCCCTGAATCATTTCATGGTTATTTTTCTCTTCACGAGAAAAATAAAACCTCAGCCAATCCAGATCCAGTATTGCGTGGAATGTATCGCCACGCCTTATTTTTTTATAAACCATGCTCACAGGCCATGGATTGTTTTTCGTGTGAACATAGCTGGTGAGTGTCTCACAAGGACAAGAATTTGGAACAAAAGCTTGCAAACACTAAAGTGCGCAAGAAAAGACAATGATTGACCTTGGCCTACAAGGTTTACAGGACGGATGCCCAAAAACCCGATCATTTCATATGAATACCTTACTAATTGGCAATTTCCTATGAAGAATAACAAAACAAACCGTTATACAAATACCCGTCGTCTTAAAACATTTTAACGGCTCTTTTCCCATGAAATTTCCCCTCCATCTTTTTTCCGTCTTCTTTCTGCAGTTCAGGGTGAGGGAACTGACACTGCACACTGCATGCTGCTCTCTAAGAGGATCCAAAATAGCAGAAATCTTCCCTGCACTTTCAAGCAGCCCCACTGAAGGTGAATTCAATTCACCGGGGATCATGCCGGATGCTTTTAATTAAAAGCCTCTTTCTCTCTCTCTCTCGCTCTCTCTCTCCCTCCCACCCCCCGCTCTCTCTCTTTCTTTTTTAAGAGCACAGCGTTTTCTCATCTGTGCCAAATCTGACAAACTGCGAGGGGGGAGACCGTCATTTGACAGTAGAAGCTGGCGCTGAGCACGGGCTCCTGTGTTTCGCTAAAAGGGGCCAGATGAGCTATCAGCCCTCAGCCGATTCTCCTTATTTGCTTGTTTTGTTACTCCAATACAAACCAGAAACAAAGCGGCGCCAGGCTGCTGAACGCGGCATCGCTTTTTGGCCCTTTATCTGCCTTTTCTGAGCACTGAAAGGTCTGTTCTATTCAGCCTTGGCTCTAACAATGTATTTCATGCTTATCAACCCAATGCCCTGATCCACGGGTCTCTCTGGCGCGCTAAAGATGCCCGTCTGGAGTGCTTTCATCAAATTGGCCTCTCTAATGTCAAGCATACAAGTGTCGCTGCTTTTCTTGGCTCGCAAATGCTTGGGAAGTCTGAAAGCAGTAGCCCAAGGCGGTGATGGGAAGCCTGTGGGATTCTGTAAGAAGCCTGGATTAGCAGGATTACCCCATGTCCTCGTCCCACACAGACACAAGTACACGCACGCACCCGTATACACACTCGCTGTCATACACACGGTGCTGGTCAACCCATTAGGCGACACCGATGGCTGCATAGGGCACGGTCTTTAGAGGGGGGTGCTGACTTAAAAAGCCAGTTTCACTCTGTCTCAGACGGGGCGTGCTAGCAGTGAAGTTTGCCTTGGTCATCTTATGGGCTTTAACTGGTATAGTACACACGTGTACAAGCACAAAATAATGCAGTCTCTCTCTCTCTCTGTCCCTCTCTCTCTCTCTCGCACACACACACCATTATCTATAGACTCAATCCTTTAATGGGTCACACTGCACCTTCTACGTACTGTAACAATCTCTCGAAATATTTTGCTTCCCACAATCAAAACACTCCAAGTTATAAAAGTCCATTGTGACGAAAAAAGAAGAGACCAGATTATGGAATGTCTGCTTTGAGGAAACTTGCCTGGTGGTAGAATTCATTCACATGAAATTGACCGGTCATAAGTGTCAGAGACGGAAAACAGCTGGCCGCGGTTTTCCGGTGGGCTCTTCCGCACTGTCGACCCTGGAGCTGAGCCGCAGCCAGAGCACAGCTCAACAAAATGACGCACGGGTACGAGAGACATGGTAGTAAGTCTGGCTGCCATCCCACATTTACGAAATTATGTTAATGCAGATAAAGTCAAATGAAGGTCGCGGCGGGAAATCTCGAGAAGTCAATACGGGCAGTTTTTTAAAGTGGGAATCATGACTAATGGTCATCAAGGATATACACCCCTACCAGCAGGGGGCGATCAATTGCAGGTAAGTCAGATGAGATTGGCAAATGCACTTCCCAAAGTGTATCGTAAAAACTGTCACTCCAAGTCTAGATTGGGGATTATTTGGGTTCCTTAGCGCTAAGAAACATCATAAGTCTATGAGAAAGCAACCGAAATGATCATTATTCTTGTAATATCATTTGTAATACAGATTTGTGAATAGATTTCTTTTAATTCATTATACGGAAGTGAACACTAATTTAAAACAGCTAACAGCAGTTAAAATCCTGTTGAATAAGGCTTATACTGAAATTAAAACAATATAAGTAATAAATTAAACAATCTGTTATCTTGTTTCAGAGGCATACATTTTCCACTTTAACATGAGAGAAAAATGTTCATAATTTCCTTGATTCATTCCTTCATTTGGGAGTTAAGTGTGGATTTAATGGGAACGGGGAAGGCGGGCTGAGGTTAAATGACATCTGGGAAGACCAATCAGCTTCCTCAGAAGCACGACGGGCCAGGTAAGGTGCCTCCTGTTAGTCTGGTCTAGTCAGCTGTCTGTAATCCAGAGAACTATGCCGGGTTTGATGGTTGGTTCTGACTCGGGGAGTAATTAAGAACCTGGCATTTTCCTCCAATCTTGCATTGCTTGGTAAACCTTGCGGCCCGTGGTGGAAGGTGCAAGGTAGCTTTGTGCTTCGGGGGGTGGCGATGACAGGTTTAATGTATCATGGTTAACTTTGTAAAACAATATTAACGTTTAAACTTAAACAAACAATCGACATGCAAGAGGCAGGTAGGAGCAGCAAGCCTGAAAGGTGAGGTCAGGGGCATAGCTAGGAATTCTGGGACCCCCCACAGTAAATGGAATTGCCATGCCGGCGCGGGGGGCAAACTGGATTCGGGCTGTGATGGAAGGCTTATGTATAGCACAATGTGGAAAAATGGTGTGTGTTTGTGGTGGGGGGGGACGGGGGGGGACGTGATGAGAAGCGGGGACCCTGAGCCGAAGCTGATGTGCGAGTCAAACCGAAATGCTGACTAACTGGGATTTACTGGACTCGAGGTCAGGGTAGTAACCCAAGCTGAAATGGTAGTGAAGTAGGCTTTCATTTTGCAGATACTGCAAAGAAACTTTATAAATCAAGATGTAAACAGCATCTACATCTACACTGCAACTCCCTAATTAGAGGACTGATTGGCTGAAAAGTCCTCACACCTGGGTTTGATCAGCTGACCTAAAGGTTATCCCAAAACCTGCATACACACCGGCCCTTTGGGGATAAGATTGGCCACCCCTGACCTACAGTGATAATATGGCCAACTTACCAACTTGACCTGAATGTAGCCGAATTTGATATCTCGTTATTTATCTGAAGCCATCATTTTGAAATCTGTACATCAGATGGGCTGTCTCTGTAACAAAGATCTCAGTGATTAATTAGAGGAATGACCCCGCGAGCTGTCAGACTGGTGGGCCAGAACAGCGTCACATATTGAATTACTTCATATCAAACATGGCAGACGTAGGCGTTCGCTCCCTGATTCAAAGACGCAAAACAAAAAGAGGCTTCTTCAGAAAGTACAGGCCTCAAAGCTGATGCCTTGCCAGTGAGAGAGACACATAAGGCTTAAAAGCTAGCTGCCTCGGAAAACGCCAGGATGAGTAACATCATGCCATGATGTTTGGAACTCGCTCTGAATATTTCAGAATACCACTGCGATTCGCCACTCTTTGCCAGGCACAGTCGTGCCCTAAAATGGGTCATACAGGGGGGAAAAAAATCCCAAAACTAGTTTCACACAAGGCACCTTAATCCACCACTTACAAAGAAACTTTGGGAATTATTTTGAATGCAAAAGTATATTAAGGCTAATGCATGGCCCAGAGAAATGTACACCTAACCCATTCCTTCACAAGCTGGCATTTAGAATTACTGACAAAGGCCAACACTCATATCAGGAATATTAAGTCGAAAATTGGACTGGCCTTGAACTTTAGACTACCAAGGCAAGTGATGTGAAAATTAATATTCATTCATTTATGCAATTCCCTCATTAGGTGCACAAAGATATCCTTATGACATTCAGAATCCATAAATACAACTTATAAGTATTATCATGCATGTTTGTTAAGTAGGTTTCATGATATTACCAGTAAAAATGTCAATTCACTATATATAAACTTACTAACCAATAGAAAAATTTAAACTAAGTACTTATACATTTGTCCAAAATCAATTCCCTTCCCAACTGTTTTACTGGGTCTGGGTTCATACTCATGCTCTGGATGGAAGATCAGTCAGAATGAGGATCAGGGTTATTCCAGTGGGTTATTAAGCAGAAACGCAACAAACCAAGAGCTAGGAGATTTCAAGCACAAGGACTGGGAAACGCTCTCACCAGCAAGGATCAGTGAACCACAGCTTGAACTAAGCAGCTTCCTCTTGGCAAAGACCTGCGCAAAATTCTACAATCGGGAACAGAAGTGCAAGGCTTAACTAGACTACCCCCAGGTGGCAGTAATCGTTAGTTAATTGATTAACGATTAGCACTCCATAGTAACAGGTCAGCACTGCCGGCACAACATGTCACAGCACCCAACTGTTATGATGGGGCATGGCAAAGGCAGGAAAAGCAGCTCACAGCAAAGAGAGGACTTTATTAACAAAGCAGAAGACAAATGAGGGAACCGCAAAACAAAGGGACCATGAGGGACCAAAAATGAAACAGGAAAAATAAGAACTAACTAAAAGTACCACAAAGTAATACAACTAGGAAACAGAGTAAAACTGGGAGCTAGCTTGGGAGACAACCATAGTTACAAACACAGAGTAACAACTACAATGACTGATTGTGGAATTAAACAAAGGCAGGCACTTAAATACACCGATAACAAGGACTAACAAGGGGCAGGTGTGGCTTATAAGGAACTTGGGGCAACAAGGTACAGGTGAGGTCAATAAACAGATACAGCAGGTAAAAAAAAACATGAAAACTAAAACAAGGAAAAGGTGAACATAATACAACCACGGAGCGGAGAACAAACACAAGGGACTGGAACTGGAATACACTGATTTAATAAACCAAGTGAACATAAAAATGAATACTGAACAAAAAAACAATTAGTTGAGCCTGACGTCTGGTTGTACTCGTTTTAGCTAATTATTATTTTTCCTATTTTGTTTTTGATCCCTTGTTGTCCCTTTGTTTTATGGTTGCCCCTTTTTAACCTCACCTGCTGCCTCTGGCCAGTCTCATACCCACAACAAAAGAAATTCGGATGATGGCCGACCACTCGGCCTGTTAAGCCACATGGCAGCCTGGGGAGTAGGGAAACACACTATGGACTAAGGAGCTACAAGACAGGGCGGAACAGGATGGCCAGTGACACCTGCTGGCCAAAAGGAGTCAAGACATATGGGACAGGGTCATACAAGCACCGATCTTGACACCATCATATTACAATCATATAATACAAGAACTATGGTATAACCACAAGGCCAATTTTTAACCTGGCACAATATATATTAATTATAAACAAAGCACCTAGGTTTACTGTAGTTATGATTACTGCAAGTACTAATCAATTAAATGTCAGCAATAATATGACAAGTGACACAAAGTAAAATAGACATATTTCTGCATTTGAACTGTAGCTCACCTGCCACCAGTTTGTGTCACAGCAGAATTTACATGCCATAGACTTTCCAAAAATATATGTACGTAAAATCAAGTGAATACCTGTTGCGAATGAAACAAAAGAAATACAGGGAGTACAAGGGGGGCCCTCCATGTCTGTTTGTTTCATCTCGCTATGCAGACCTGAATAATAATGCACACATATTCCTTCTATCCTCCCACTGGTTGCCACAGTTTGAAACCAGGTGATGGAGCAATAACTGGTTACCAGCTTCGCTGTTTGTCATATTTCATTTCATTTTGGAGGGAAACATCCACTAGACCTGTTCTGGTTTTCATTCTCGTGAATTAATGATATATAAGAGAAATGAAAGTGAATTCCTTGCTAATTCATCAGCCTAAAACCTTTGCAATTCTTGTCTAGTACAATTACTTATTGATGAATATTGATTAGAGGAATTTGTTTTTTTATCTAAACTATGGTGATGATAGTAAAATGTTTACAATATTTCTAATAATTTAACTGAATCAAGTGAGAAGTGACAATTGAAGAGCAAATCTCCAAAACGCTCTCAGTCCATGTTTTGTTGTTTTTGAGATAAGATCGCCAATGACCTAAAGTCCGGCTCATCGTCATATGAAACCGTACTGGGAACCAAACTTCAGTCAGTCCTCATGTAATCCAATAAATTACTTTTGTTATTTTTTTTTATACACTAATCCCACAGAAATCTATTCAAAAACATCCTGCGGACTGAGTGATTTCGCAAATTTGCTCCGCAGTTAAGAGAACCACAGTTAAGAACTCACATATAATCCTGAAACTCCAAAAAGACGTTAAATAATTTAGAAATTTCGTTATGAGGACATGCTACCACTGGTGACAGTAAGTCACTGGCTCCCTCTGAGGGATCTGTGTGCAGCCGTGATGTTAGCCTGTGGAAGATCTGGATGGATATCCCCCGCCACCATCCTACACTGCACTGAATCATTTATAACCACATAAACGTTTTCAAACATGAATCCATCCATCCATATGACTGATTATCCAATGCAGAGTCGTGGTGAGCTTGGCGTCGCTCCCAGAAGCTGAGGGCGCACTCGGGCACGCACTCACACGCCACTGGCAAGTTAGAGATGCTGATCCACCTACTGTAATCTGTTTTTGGAATGTCGGAACACCCCACCCCCAAAAAAAAAAAAAAACCTGGGAACGGCGGCGTCACGTAAGGTGGCCCACGACCCTGAAGGTGGGAGGCTCTGGCTCTGCCTACCCAGCTATTGCGCCACCCAGACACGGCGCAAATGGAGACCACTTACCTTAACAAAAAGGGAATTTTCATAGATAACCCAATATGAAGCCAATGCTATTAGCTTTGGGCACAGGCAGGGCCGCAGAAGTGGCTGGGCCCACGAACAATTCTATGGAATGGACCCCGCCTTTCCCCAACTAAAGCTACCATCCAATAAATCCCTCTCTGATCAGTATAGTTCATGTAATACATTCTAATTATTCGCACTCCTACGCTCATGGCCCCCCAGTGATTGTGCCCTGAAAGTCTTCCCCTTCCTCCCCACTTAGGAGCAGCCCTGGGCCCAGGCATCGCAAACCATGGTGACATAATACAATCCTAAATCATGCATAATGTTGAGCCTTATCGGTACGTGGAAGGAGACCAGCTTTCCGTACATCGCCACTCTAATTTTCTGATAGTAGCTAAATACAGAAGGACCCGGTGAGACGTTAAATCCGCGCACACTCTAGTGTCATTATCATTTCTACAGTTATTTTGGCAAGATAACACAAGTCCCACGAGATCGCTGCCAGGAAATGGCAATTAATGAGTAAAGCTGAAAGGTATTGGCATTGTTCCTTACGGCTAGAGCACTTTGCAGTATTAATGGCATGGAGTCACACTCTTAAACAAAAGCCCTACAGATTTACATTGTCAGATCTGTCTTTGATCTTCTCTGCAACACTACATTTGAATAATCTAAAAATGATGAAAAAGTGTTCATGATAAGAATTTAATGCCTTTTTACATGTATTTTTAAAGAACGATGAAGTCAAAACGTTCAGTATAGCAGGACTGTTCCACATGCAGTGCTGGATCTCCCAGTTATACCTCCCATCCATCACAATGGAACCTCACCTCTATTCCATGTATTACTTAGTGTATACATATCATGTATGTGTCCAGTGATGGACTGGCATCCTCTGGTATCTTACCATCCTCGTGCCCTCTACTGCCTATGATAGGCTCTTTGGTGACCCTATAGTGAATAAGGGGTTGGAAGATGGATGGATGGATGGATGGATGGCCTCATATCATTTTATTTAAACTGTACCTAAAGTCCCATACTGCAAGACATGAGTGTAAGAACATGCAAGCTGTCAATTACATAGGGAGAACACACAAGAAATAAGGATCCCAGTGGCCTGAAATGAATAGGGCAGGATGACAGAGAGAGAAAGAGAGAGAGAGAGAGAGAGATCACCAAGGTACAATCTAACCTGTTATACAAGAGTTGGGCGATGAGGGGCATGAGATCCCAGCCTCGACTGAATTACAGAATGACCAGTTGTGTGTAAGGTAGCCGGCAGGTTAATATGCAGTGGAGCAGCAAGAAGCCCAGAGTTAGCACTTAATAAAGGGCCATTAAAGACCACAATAGGTGCAGCACTCACACTTGGCCTCTCGCTGGCTTTTATCTGGCGGCCGACGCCTGGTTAAATGATTTAACAGCTGGACTTCAGCTCTGCATCAAGGGATTCTGCTGAAAGCTGCAGTCTGAAGGAGGAACACCCCCCCCCCAACGGCCTACACTGCCTGCACGTATAATACAGTGAACAAACTTGTAAATGTAAAATTAATTCACAGGGGGCTGTGCAATTCATGGTAATTTGATATGATACTCTAATAATTATAATCAGTATAAATAAGTTTTAATGAATGTATATTATTACTAATTTAACCCATTTTTAAGATCCTAATGTACTGCCATGGAACTTCACATTCTGTAAATAATTTTTTAGGCACTTGAGCATCAGGCGGTTGATAAAAATTTGACTGGTTTTCTGACGTGTACCATATTGTTAAATTGTTCTCTGTTCACTTGTTTGATAACACTTTACTTAAGGCCACGTTTTTAGTAATTTATAAACACATTCATAATGCATTATAATGCATTCATAAAGCATTATAAACGTAGCTATAAATATTTATCAGAAGGCATAACACATTATAGCCACGTTTATTATACTTTATGACTGCCTTACGAAGCTTACATCTATAATACACTATAGATACCTTTTTAATTATAAAGGTATCTATAGTGCATTATAGATGAGAGCTTCATGAAACATTGATAATGCATAATAAACATGGCTATAATGTGTTATGCCTTTTGATAAATATTTTCAGCCATGTTTATAATGCATTGTTTATGAATGCATTATAATGCATTTTAAATGTGCTTATAGATTACTCAAAACATGACCTTAAGTAAAGTGTTACCAGTTGTTCTAAATGTAAAATACATTACATTTTATTACACCCTCTTGGAATTAGTAAGTTGACTAATATAAGCGCTAATAGTCAGTTGTCATCTTACTTTAATGACAGTGTTTAGGAGAAGTTTTTCCAAAACACAATGTCAGTGACATTATAATGTAATGTAAGAGAAAAGGCAGCATTTTTGTGAGGTTTATGAGTTCTCTTAGATAACAAGATTCTGAAACACATGGAGAAGATATTTTGGATCAGGTTCCAAATATTTTTCTCGGAGAAGTCATTGAAAATCTGATCTATTATTTAAATAGCAGATCTCTGTAGGATCTCGGAGGGGCCTTACTTTAACTCCATGTCATAAAATAAACTCACCACAACATCTGAAGACCTCCTTCTCCTGGCCTCCACTGACAGTTTTTATAGCGGAAAGTGAAACGAGAGTTAATTTGGAATAAGTTTAAGTTTAAACCGAGATGACTAGAGCATTCCTGAAGAAGCCGTTCTAAGTAGGAAATTGTTCCTACGGGAAATAACTTGTTTCTTAACGGAGGTGGTTTCCACGTCTCTGGACTAGAGGTCGTGTTGACCTAAGGGCAGCCCTGCTGATCTGGAAAGCTTTTACGTGTTGATCCTTGCCAGTGCTGTAAATATGGCAGCCTCTTTTATTTCCCTTCTTCCCAAGTGGAAAGTG
Source organism: Mormyrops attenuatus (assembly GCA_026777985.1). Taxonomy (NCBI): domain Eukaryota; kingdom Metazoa; phylum Chordata; class Actinopteri; order Osteoglossiformes; family Mormyridae; genus Mormyrops; species Mormyrops attenuatus. The sequence continues at coordinate 3,670,900 of JAODKC010000053.1, read as the reverse complement.
GAGATGTGTACGTTCCAGGATGGTGGTCCTCAGCATTGCATAAGCCTTATGACCCCCCAGCCCCAAATCTGCTTCTGCACAGCTTAAATGCAGTGTTTTTTGATAATGGTGGGCTCACTCATGTGATCTGACCACTGCTGGACCACTCAAAATGTACAGCTTATGTACAACATAAAAAACAAAAGACCAATTCCAATCCAATGAATAAGGACTCCCCTTAGAAATGCCTGTGAAGTCTTAGAAACTGTTTATAAATGTATAATTTTATTCAGTTACAATGAGGCATTAGACCTGGAGCACAGAAACTCTATCTCCACTTACCTTTAATAATTATCTGAAAGTGACACCCTCATTGTTTTTGGAAAAAAAAAATGAGATACATAAAAAACAGAATAAGCAGCATTTTTTAAAAAGACCACTGGAAGCAATTTGGCTAAATACATTCACTCAGCTGTCAAATTCCGTGCATAATTGCTTGATTGCACAATTTCTAGGCTAGAAACAGAAATGCAGATTTTTGCTTAAATCCGTTCAATACGGTTTTGGGTGCGTCCCATGGTTTGTGATTCTTGGGCCTTTGGATTTAGGAAACATTAAAATCGTCGGCAATCATTACTTTCTTTAACGTAATGGGATGCAGATGAATCCCTTAGCATTTAAGCCAGGGTGATATCTCTTAGACTACTTTTTAAATGTCACGTTGTATTTTACGGGGATGTCGACTTAGCAGCAAAAGATCAAACGCAAAGAAACACATTACTGTAACATGCAATATTAAACTTTCATTTGACGAACCAAGCCGTTAGCCTCTGACCTTGTTATACAAATCAATAAAATGAAACTTGAGAATAGTTTTCAGAAACAGGAAGATACATCCAAAAAAAAGTTTTATAATGGAAAAGTATCAATTTCAGATTATAGTATGCAAATGCACATTTTTATGTATTTTAGGTAAATGTTACTACTTTTATCTTATTATTTGCACTATGTCTGAATGTCTTTTTCATTAAACTTTTCCTTGCTCCTTGCAAAATGTTTGGTTTTGGTTTGCTCCAGAAAAGTACCCCCTTTAGATTTTAGTATGCAAAAATGTTTATGGTATTTTAGGTATTTCTATTTTGTTCATTCTTTTTACACTACTTTAATATCCTGTTTTTTACTCTGTTCTTTGTAAAAGTCTGGCTTTGTTTTGCTCCAGAAAAGTTCCACTTCAGATTCTAGTATTGTAAAGGCAGATTTTTAAATGCATGTTAAACAAATCTTGCTAATTCTCTTTAATTTTATTTTTCACTGTACATTTACATGTTCCTGTTTGTTATACTGATCCTTGTAAAAGTTAGGGTGTTGTTTTGCTAAACCCAGCTGCTAGCTGTCTGTGATCTGCCGCCCGTGTCTCTATGTACGTCCTTAACCCTGACCCCAGATCCGCCTTCTCCGGTTTATGCTACCCTTGTCAGCTTTGTCAGACCTGCTCCAGCCACACAATCTTCACAATCCAGCCACACAATCTTCACAATCCAGCAACACAATCTTCGCTTCTCCCCCCATTTCAGCCTCATGTGCTTTTGTTTGTCATCCTGCAGATTCTCGCACATCATGTTTATTAGGTTGTTTCGTACTATATCAATTTTGTAAAATTATTATTATAATTGTTTTGCTATTTTGTTAATGAAATATGAACAAGTAATGAAGGGGACCTAGAGCCCAGGGGCGTACCTAGAAATTCTGGTCCCTCTGACAAAATGTCACCTTACCCCCCCACCCCCCCGACCCATTTTACAAATTCAAGGGCCCCTTTAAGTGCTGGGTC
>JAODKC010000053.1:3642321-3665397 GCA_026777985.1 Mormyrops attenuatus | reverse complement strand
ATTTTGTTTCAACCAACCAGTTGAGTACTCTGTGACTGTGACTCTTTACGCTCAACTGGTTGGTTGAAACAAAATCCTGCTTTGGATTTTTACTTTCTGGACCTGAAATTGCCACCTCTGAATATAATAAGTATAATAATCTGTTTCCTTTTATCGCTATATATGCCTAATAATATCTCTAATTTAGAAAAAGCCGAGTTATTCTTTTGTGGATCTTTCCCATTCAAGGGTGAAGAGGCTGAGCTACACTATAAAATAGGAAACAAAATCAACACAGCTACCCAAACAGAGCAAGGAGACGCGACTTTTTGGGGACGAGAAAAGAAAAACAGCTCAGTGCATGACTGATCATCCCTGGAAGGCTTGCCAAAGGTCCAGGCTTATGGTGGCAGGGCTGCTCATATGTACAGCTGGGGGAAATGAGCAGGAGGGTGGAAAGTTCTGGAAGCCCACAGAGACTGACACCTGATTCCTGGCATGGACAGTGCTCTGCCCCCCCCCCCCCCCCACACACATTATCAAAAAAAGAACATTTTGCATGACCAGCCCCCCACTCCTCAACCGCCCGCAACCTGACCAATGTAAACAGTTTGATGATGGATGCATGGGTGGATTGATGGATGGATGCATGCATGGATGGATGGAAAAACAAAAAGCTTAAGAAATTGTAACTGTTAGTTCTGGGATGATTAAAAGGCTATTCATCATAAAAATAAAGAGCCGATCGATAAAAAAACAAGGAGAATCACTAATTGCATTAGCATTCATTAGCAGTCCCATACCTCATGAAACATTAATTACATCAGTGAAACTGAAACACAACTGCCAAATCGCAATTATTCTGTGTCAGCGAAATCAAATGGCAATGTAGCGACAAATGTATTTAGATGTGATCTGTCCATATAATTTAACCGGTAATAAAATTAGTCACTGCAATAATCATAGCTTTCGAAGATTTCCCTCCTGTTTCCACGTAATGCATTGTCTGTTAATTATTCACAAAACCTGTCTCTCAGAGAGAAAATAATGTTGAAGGAATACATGAAAGAATTTGAAATTCTTTAAGGGGATCGGGAGCGGATCACTCTAGACTCATGCTTCTTGACTCATAGCCGGTGAGATATGTAATACAGTGAAATGCACCTTTGCGTGAAATACTTTGCGTGAACACGTTCTGTGATATAGATGAGTCCGTTTGCCATGCTGTACCACCATACTTCTCTTGAGATTGAGTGATATTCTTCTATGTGGTCATCCGACCTCCAAGAATCGATGCTCACTAGCTAGATATGTCGCAGTAGACACGTACCTCACAGTAAGCGATAGTGTCTGGAAAATGTCATAGAAATATTGGACTGCCGCTGCAAATTGATCCTGGTTGTCTTTGCAGATTCTTCAGGTGGTACGCCTATTCAGAGGCGATCCAGTCTTAAGCACAAAGCTTGCAATTCTGTTGTGAGCTATTTTTGTTATATTATTTGATTGCAATATTATTTTCACATGGCTCCAAGGTTTTGGGTTCGAGTTCAGGCCCATCTGAGTTGTTTGCATTCTATTCCTATACTTGTGTTGGTCCCAAAGACATCCACCAAAATGCCCTCTGTATGATTGAGTGAATGGATACCCAGCATACGTGTCTATTATGGAGCCAACCTGCAGCCCGAGATTCCCTGGATTATATCCAGATCACTAGGCTCGTGACCGGAATGAGGATGGTCTGAAAATGGATGGATGGAGCTCTTAGTGAATAAGCTGATTCCGAATGGCATGTCAGGTAAGGTAATAGAAAACTGTGAGAAGGATTGGTCATTGTGATACCTTCCCTGTGTCCATAGTAACATTTTACACATTAATTTAATACTATCTCACTGTCCTTGAGCTATCCAGCAATGTCCTTTCAACAATGTCGAATACAAAGTCGATTTCCAATAAACCTGCATTCTTTGCTGGAGCTAATAAATTCTAGGCGTTTTCCAATGTTCACTTCTGTATGCCAGTACTCTGACAAAACATTCGTTTGGATAAAAGCATTGTTCATATAGCTGAGGTATTTTTGTTTTTCTGCTTCTATTTTGCTCGTTTTAAAATCCAGAGATTCGTGTCTTACAGAAGGAAAGACTGACAGTTTTTCTAGCACAGAGGGAAACTTTACAGGCTTAGGATGTGTTTTTATCTGAGGAGATGATTCTGTTCCCAGCCAAGTCACACCTTAATACACGATGTAACGGTATGTTTGGCTGTTTGTGTTTCTGCATATTTGTCCGCTGTTTGGAAAAGGATCTGTGAATGATGTCAGTCAATCAGAAGCCAATCAGAAACAGGTAAAGGTAGTGGGGTCCAAATGTTACAGTTAGCTGTAACCTATACCGCTAGATCTTTTTTATATAACCAGAATGAATGGCTGGGTCCAAGGTTTTTATGGGGAGAACCAGTGGTGGTGGGGTGGGGTGGTGGGCTGGCTGCAGAGGGGTGGGGGGTTGGTGTAGAAAGCTGTTGACTGAGGAGGGGCTGGCAACAGTAAACATCACATCACCTGTGCTCATTACTGGGGAGGCATAGGCGGACACCTGCAGGGGCTAACTCCACCTGCTGCCCCCCTCCCCCTTGACACTGACACTGACTGTGACCCTGCCCTGGAAAACCAGTTAGGGAGGATAAATGGATAGATGTTTGGAGGAGAGCAGTCAAGAGTTTTTGAACAAAATCCATCAATTATCAACAGTAACTAGCTCTGAAAATCAATTTAACATAAGGCATTCACAGCAAGCGCTGGCCAGCCCTGTTGGCTGCTGCAAAATATATCGAACACTGAATTTCACCCTAACAGCTAGCCGCAGTAGATGCTTTTAGACATGATACCTCTTTAACTAAATCGATACACCTGTGCTACGTATTGACATAAAAACACAAACAAGCCACGTGGCAAACTGTAAGCAGACGTGTGAGCACGCTGGGTACTAATTATTCGCAGGGATCCAATGACATTTTAAGACAAAAGACAAATGTTCGTGTTGTAAAGGAAAATGGCACAGAAATACAGGTTCGGCCCATTGTGAATTTGCTCTGAGAGTCCATAGTAATTACCTGTGAAACACTTGTTACTGACATAACTGTAATGGTGCTCACATCTGACTTGAATGAGAGGCATGGGGGGTTTAAACATTCTAGGTGCAAAGCTAGCAGTCTGTTTGTAATGCATTGCTTATTAGACTGACATTTAGCAGATGCAGTGTTGATATACTGCAAAAAAAGGGGGATTGCATTTGTGAGAAGATTTCCAGAGGAGTGACATGCACCTGAGGAGAGGATATCACAGGCCCCAATTTAATTCTGATTAACCTAATTAAAGTAATTAGACGTTTATTATAATATTGTGACAGTTTGCCATATTGGACTGACAAAATACTGCCCGTGGAGGCTTATTTGTTTATGTTGCAATTTACGCAAATGAACGAGCAACGGAAATAGAACGAAGATGGTGAACTTCGAGGGAAACGGCGGCTGTAGTTCGCATATGTGAAGCAAACAGTCACGCGTTTGTCCGGCAGATGTGATCCAATCAAACACAAGTGATCCAATCAAATAATCCATCACGTTTATGATCAAACAAATGTGCGTGCAACGTCAAAAAAGTATGAGGTGTGTAAAGAGGGGTGGGTGTAGAATGGAGTGGTCGAATAAGTCACCAGGAATAGGAGCCAGGGCGGCCAACTTTGGTCAGCTGGCTGGAGTGAGATTTTCAATTCGAGACAAGTTTGCGCACCCATTTACATTTTTTATTACGTTTTATTACCTTGTAAACAGTCTGTGGGGTTGGCAAACTACCCCAAAGCTTTCAATGTAGCTAATTTTAGGTTTATAATGAAATCATTTCCATTTGTCGTGCGTGTTTTTGTGTGACTGTGAGAGTCTGAAAGTGTGTCACAACAGATACGTGAGAGTAGGCATCCCTGAAGAACAGGTGTGGTGATTTCAGCCAAGACGCTGAAAGCCTGCAAGCCCATCGATCTCTTGATCTCCAAACCATACCTGAAGTGATTAGTCTGTGCATGATGTGAAACAACTGCAGACTATCCCCATCTTCCAAGTATGGAACAAGTAAAATAATAAAAGCCTGCAACTGCTTGTGATACATAATTACCACAATTACACTTTTATAATAATAAGGGTAATTATCAGCCGAAGGTCTCTCGTCTTCCACTTTACTTAATAGGAGCGCATTCAAGTTGTACAGCTAAATGCTACATGAGCTTGTTAAGGTGTAAATGATAAATAGCATTAATATTCCACTTAGTTCTTTTCTTTGTAGGCAGCTAGCAACGATGTGATATTTATACATACATATAGTTCTGAGTCATTCTTTATATTGATATTAGAAGGATTGAATAAGTCTGTACAACCTGCTTGAGACTTACTTCTCAACTAACCAAATTTAATGCGTTTATGGTAATAACTAATACAGGACACACCAGGTTGCCAAATCGTCCATAGGTGTAAATGGTTTGTGAGTGTGCGTGCCCTGTGATGGGATGGCGCCCCATCCTGGCTTATCCCCTGCATTGAGCCCTTAGCTTCTGGGATAGAAAGGATAGGACAAGCGGGTACAGAAGGTGGATGGGTGGATGGATGGATGGATGGAAATAACAGGTTGAATAGCAGAGTTGGTTTTCATACCATCTTCTGGGGAATGCGGGATGTAATAATATGTAGTATCTAGTAACATCTAGTATTTCGTCAACTGCTGGAATATAACCGAATGCTCCCTAAACTGCTCTACCCCAGACTACATTTTCTGACTTAGATGAATGGGTCTGTCCTCTTAACTCCATGGTTTGTGGAGCACTTGGGCTGTTTGTTAAATACCAGCTAGTCTTGACACATTGCTATTATGCTTTGTGGATGGATATACAGTAGGGTTGACCAAACTTTCTGGGCCTACTTCCACTGTGCAGTCTAGCATGGTTTTATTATGTCCAGAGCTGTGGTTGTCCAAAACAAATCAACAATTCTCGCCATGTTGCAGTACGTTGCTCAACATGGGATGCAGCAAGTTGCAGCAATTAAATGGAAACCATTTCGAATTCCTGTGATATTCAGTAATTAGCAGTAGAACTCAGAAATAAGGGGGCACTTGTACAACTGCTTTGGTGAGCTGTAATTAAAAGAACAGTATTTCACTCCTTCGATTTGCCAGTTGATTTGACAGCAGAGGCCTCCAGATAAGTATTTATTCTGGAGTTATGCGTAATTTCAGCTTCTCTGGGGCAGCTTGCGTGTAACTACGAAGCGGCAAGCTTTGCGCTCATTTATTGGACGGCAAGAAAAGGCTATCCGAGATCTTCAGGTTTGTTACCAGCTAGCTGATTAGCTCTGCGGGCTTTTGATTAGCCGAATAGCTGCACCTGCGGTGAGGATGTGAGCTGGGTAGAGAGGCCCATCTTTCTGCTGGCTGTACAGAGAGCCAGCGGGGAGTAGTCGAAGCGAAAGCCCCCACTACTCACGGGACCACCCACTGCGAGCAGTGTGATGTTGGAGCGGCTGGCCAGGAATTAGCTATGCTCAATGGGGAAAAGGAAGTCAGGGAGTGCTGCAAGGAAAATGACGATGAAACTCCCCACACATCTGCATCTACCACTAAGTGTGAACTAGATACCGGAAGTCAAAGCGACATGCTTATTGCATTCCGGAAATTGGCTACGCTGAATGGGGATGAGGAAGACGGGGAACACTGCAGGGCAAACAACAATCGAACTCTGCACACAGAAGCAACTGCTGCTAAGTGTTAATTAGACACTGGAAGTCACAGCGACATATATACTGTACAGCGAGAGTTGAACTGGGATAAAAATCAGCCCTGGACCTTTGCCCATACAGGCCCACCACACAAACATGCCTACGATAAAATTTGCTGATCGGAGGGCGGGGTCTAGCCCACGATCTCATTGGCCCACCGAGAAAATGAGCTGCACATAACATTTCAGAAATAAGGCGTTCAGTCAATAGTGATACTACAATAAAATTCCATGGTTGTGGCCCCAACTTGTATATGGAGTTAGCATGTCCTCCTATCATCCAGGTACACCGAAAGAGTGAAGACATGCCCTTGACATGTGACTAAAAGCAAGCTAACCCAATGCCCCCAATGCTTTCTGGGAAAGGATTCAGATCACATGACCTTGAATGAAAATGGATGCATTAGTAATTTGAGGAATTAAAGCTATTATGTTTCATATTTACATATCTGACATATTACATATCTCCAAAATACTACAATCGATTATCAATCAATTATATACTGAAAAAAACATTAATATGACTGAGATGACATTGTATATTCCAAATTTAAATGTTCAGCTCTCTTTTTAATAAAAAAAATAAAGTGCATAAATAAGTGGACCTGTTTCCATGCCATTACGCGTTCAGCCATGACTGGCATCCCCGTCAGAGCCATGGCCCCCACACTTAAATTATTAACCTGCCCTTGATTGTACCGTAGCAGCGTAGGAGCAGAGGAGTGGTAATGAGGCAGCATTACGACCCCTAGGCCAGGCGTTTTTTTGTGAAGGGTCGACAGCTGACAGTTGACAGCTGGGGGTGGGGGCTGCAGATCCCGTCTCAGCACGGTCAGCGGACATGCGAATCACCATGCCCCCTCTCCCTAAGTACGGTGCTCGCTACGAGGCCGGAAGACGGCCTCTCCTTCGCGCGGGCCAGCCGAGACGACACTGAGCACGGCCTGATGGCCGAATATGCAGAGCATGTAGGATAGTGGACAGGCCTGGTGGACCAAGATGATGCACAACAAGCAGAGCTCCCTGGAGATTTCACCATGGCACAGATAAGAAGAGCTATCACGTGTCGGGAAGTAAAATAATTCTTCCAACGCGCTGTAATAGGAATGCTATGAACTCATCAAGGAATTTCAGGTTTTATGTGATTGCAAAACTCAACATGGGCGTGTCTCCAAGAGCAACTCACGCCCCCAGCGGCGGTCCTCTGCCAATCCGCTCTTTCTGATTCCCTCCACAGATTTGCGCGGGGTGGCTCTCCTCCCCATCGTCTCTCCGTGGCAGACAGCCGCAGTGAACGGAGACAAAGCGTTCTATAATTGTCACACTCGGCAGCGGAGTCTTACAGATGATATCCGAGCGTGGGCGGGGGCGTGCGCTTGGGAGGGGTCGGCAATCGTATGTAAGTACAGAACATCCCATAAAAAGCAGCAACCTGCGCTCTGGGTTCCCTTAATGCATACACTAATTAATCCTACATTCCCTAGACTGATGATGTCATGTTTTCATATCAGGTATCAAATCTTATATAACAGTTATGCAGGAATATAAATGTAATTTCCAGCCTGCCAGTTGCACTAAATGAGGCTATTCTGAAGGACTGACATGATCTGGGGCAAACCTAGGATATTTTATTTAGCATAAGAGGGGCAATAATTCATACACAGGGTCCAACCTTATCATTAGCCAATGATACGCTTCGATCTGGTGAGTGACAGGGCAGGGGGCATGTAGGGGGCCAATCAGCTTTCAGCTGGGGCCAGTGCCCCTGAGACCCCGCCCCTGTATACGCCCCCCACACAGAATGTCCTATCAATCATCAAGTTCAGTTTGTCTCATCTCAGCACAAGGCCACACATAGCTTTTGTGTGTCAGGTCTGTATTCCCAAGGGCAGATTCTAACTGCAAGACACTGCCAGTGGTATTCCACAATAACCTGCCAATATGACAGCTAAATCCAGTGCTAGAACTTTATAAGGAGCAGCTACATAATTTTCAAATAGAGAATAAGGTTAAAGTACCCGTCTCTCATCTGCAAGGTGCTTTTATTTCAGCTTAAATCTGAGCGCAGGCTACCGTGTTTGCATTTTAGTAAGAGAAAAGTTGGCATATTACCCCCAAGCCTTAAAAATAACCTTGACACCTCAGCGTTTCCATTCTAAACTGTTTAGGCGTAATTAGGATGTTGCTTCACCTCCTCGCTGGCCCTGGTGGGCTGTGGGAGCTTGATCATCCAGAGTGCACAGACTCACAGGCCCCAGTTACCTTTTGAAGACAGAACACGATTTCTCTGTTTCACCCAACTGCACTAAATCTCTGCCATCTTGGAGTATTCCTGAATCTGCAGAATCGGAATAAAGTAGAATTTCCCTGAAATGATCATTGTTATTTTAAGGGGCAGTACTACTACCTCATGTGTCTGGGGTCGGGGTTTTGAGTGAATCCAGAGATTTCATGTTTTCCGCATGTTGTACAAGTCTCACAGTCCATAGGCATGGTCTAAAGCTAATTAGCGTCTATAAATTGCGAGTGTATACGCTATATGGACAAAAGTATACGGACACCTGGCCATTACACCTACAGGAACTTTTATGACATCACACTCTAAATCCATAAGCATCCATATGGAGTCGGTCCCCCCTTTGCAGCTATAACAGCTGTCGCTCTTCTGGGAAGGCTTTCCACAAGATTTTGGAGTGTGTCTGTAAGAATTGTTGCCAAATCATCCAGAAGAGCGTTTGTGAGGTTAGACACTGATGTTAGATATGAAGGCCTGGATCGCAATCTCTGTTCTTGTTCATCTCAAAGGGGGTTAATTCAGTTTAGGTCAGGGCTCTCTGTGGGCTAGTCAAGTTCTTCTACACCAAACTCACCCAACCATGTCTTTATGGACCTGGCTTTGTGTACTGGGGCACAGTCATGCTGGAACAGAAAAGGGCCTTCCCCAAACTGTTCCCACCAAGTTGGAACTTGGTAAGATGAAGCATTAAGAGTTCTCCACAGTGGAACTAAGGGGCCAAGCCAAACCCCTCCAGAACAGCCCCATACCATTATCCCTCCTCCATCAAACTTTACAGGTGGCACAGTGCAGTCAGGCAGGTAACGTTCTCCTGGCATCTACCAAACCCAGACTCGTCCACCAGATTGCCAGGCAGAGAAGAGTGATTCTTCACTCCACAGAACACGTTTCCACTGCTCCAGAGCCCAGTGGCGGCGTGCTTTACAGCACTCCATCCGACACTTGGCATCGTGCTTGGCGATGTGAGGCTTGCATGCAGCTGCTTGGCCACGGAAGCCCATTCCATGAAGCTCCCAGTGTTTGTGCTGGGGTTAATGCCAGAGGAAGTTTGGAACTCTGCAGTTATTGAGTTAACAGAACAGTGGCGACTTTTACACACTACGCGCCTCAGCACTCGGCGACCCCGCTCTGTTACTTTACATGGTCTGCCACTTCGTGGCTGAGTTTCTGTTGTTCCTAAACGCTTCTACTTTGCAATAATAGCACTTGCCGTTAACCATAGAATATCTAGCAGGGAACGAAAATCACAAAATGTCTTATTGCAAAGGTGGTATCCTATGACAGTACCATTCTGAGCTCTTCAGAATGACCCATTCTTTCGCAAATGTTTGTAAACCTGGCCGTATGACTCAGTACTTGATTTTATACACCTGTTGCAATGGGTGTGAATGAAATATCTGAATTCAGTGACTAAGAGGTGTGTCCCAATACTTTTGTAGTTATAGTTTATATGTGCCCTGCAATGGACTGACATCCTAACTGGGCTGCATTTTAGTCTTGTGTCCTGTGCTGCAATGGCTGGGGTTCTGAATCATTGTGACCCCGTCACGGATAAACAGATAGGCTAGACACAGGAATGGACGCATGTAATCTTTAATGCTATTCACTTGCACTTTGCAAGTTGATTATTCTTTAATCTCTCTGTAAAGTGTTTTCAGAAGAATATGCTACACAATAAGTTTATATTACTGTCTGAAAGTATATCATTTTTGCAAACTTAAACTTTTTTTTTAAGAAGCATTGTATAATCACATCTACAGTGCAAATTATGCAAATAGTTTCCCCTCTACTGGCACTTAATCATGCAAATGCGATACTGATTGCCAATATGTTAAAGCATATTAACAAGCTTGAAAATTACCGCTTTTGTTTTAGCAAACACTTGTAACGACCGACATGTCTTACTTTGTGCAAGATTTTACTTCCCTGTGCTACATTCACAACCAGCACATGCAGTAACATATTGTTTCAATAAAACGTTTTCAAACATACATAACATCAAATGCATTTACTAGTGGGAATGAAAGTCTGGATACTAACTGGATATGTACAAATATGTAGACTGTAGTGTATATAATGTAACTATAGCAACGAAATGACATCCCATCCAGGGAGTCTACCAGCCTCGTGCCATGTGTTTCCTAGGATAGGCTCCACTGCAATCCTGAACCGAATAAGAAGATGGATTTATGGATCGATATTATGTAGCTCCAGTGTACATAGAATAGCCATCACATCAATTCCTTTTTCAGAGAAACTACTATTTTGTTTTATTTCCATCAGTTCCATCAGAAAAATGACTCCAGATGAAAGCATGCCCATTTCCAACCTCTGGCATGTGATGAAGCCATATTTCCTTTTCATTTTTCTTCTTTTCTTTTTTTAAATAATAAATGCTGGTATCCTTGGAGCTAAATTTCCAAACTGTTGCGCGCGCCCCCTCCCTTTATGGATGGATGCACCCACTGAAATTTTCGAACCGAAAACCTTTACTTACAGTATAAAGCACGTTTTACAAATCGCCACTCGAGATTTCACTGTCCTTGACCGTCTTCAATGAGAAATGTGTGGGAGTTATTTTTTTTATCCCCTTCCTTTTTCATATTTTCTTATTGAAAAGGTGCCACACTACTACAGAGGTCTCTCGTTTGCTTTCCCGGCGCTAATCAAAGCGCATTTCGACCCTAGATGTGCCGCCTGCGAGTCATATGCACCCTTCACAAAATGATTTAGCAAGCGACGGATCGAATAATACGCAGTAGTGGCGGGGAACACGACAGAGCCGATAATGGAAGGATATTTCCGCTAACTTATCAAGATCCACTCGGGAGAAGTGTCATTTTCAAAAAGCAGCTTGGGGCTCTCGCAGCACGGGAAAATAACTACGGCCATAAATGTGCCTGGGTGCTTTTGTCACAGCTTGGGTCTCATGCATATTTCTGTGTTTACATGTGTGTGGGAAACAGACAGGGAAGTTTTTCGATGGAGAGAAGGCGGTGACTGTCAGTGTAGCATGCAGGCGGTTTATTATGGTGTCCTGCTTCCTCTCGTCTGTGAGGGAACATCGGCATTTCTGCTCTCGGCGGCTTTGGCGTCCCTCGTTATCCAAATCACATGGCATGGTGTGCAGTTGTGCCGCATGTGTACAGATCGATGCTTTTCCACTGAATCGGTTGGGATTAAATACTCTGAAACGCTCGGCTGCCAACTCTGCTCAGCTGGCTGACGTGCGATTTTCGAGACACGTCTGCGCACACATGCACGCGCATTTATATGCATGTAACATTTTTACCACCCTGTAAATAGTCTGTAGGGTTTGCAAACTACATCAAGGCTTTTGATCTAGCAAATCTTAGGTTTATGATGGAATAATATGCATTTTCCCAAAGATTTTTTGCGTGATTCTGAGTGTCACGCCAGATGCGTGAGACATGGCAACGCTGCAAAAGGTACATCAGCAGGGAAGGAAGCTGGAGAACGATACTTGAGAAAAAAAAAATCAGCTATATATTTGTATTCCTATTTATCTTAATAAAGCTTTTGCAAAGAAATCCGTATTCATTAATTCTCAGAACACTTTAGCAAAGAAAACTTTGATCTTTTCTTATTTTCAGTGTTTGACTTTTGCTAGGTTCACAAACGTAATTAATAACTGCTTTGCTGAAGGCTCTAAATGTGAAGTGTTAATATCAAATAATATCTTCACCTTAGCGTGACATTAGTAAACATAACAGATTTAACCACTAATGGAGTAACAATGATTAAATCATCAAGTTGGTGAATGTTAAAAATACAAATAGACAATCAGGAGTAAATTTGTTAGAAATAAACTCATTATGGCGTAGTTTAACTAGTGAAAGATTGAAAATAAACACACGGAAAAAGATACCTGAAAAGGAAAGTGAGGACAATTAAGCCAAGGGGGAAAAAAACGGATGAAATGTCCGCATTTTCTCTATAGATTTACACAATGTGGAGGAATTTTAGCCTGACGATGACCATGAAAAGATTCAAATGTACCCTGTGTCCTAATCTCAGTTTCCTAGATTGCTGTTTTGTAGAAGGACTTGACAAATAAGGGTTTCAGCGGAATTCTCAAATATCTCCTCTAAGTCATTATTATTATTTTAAGATTCAAATAACGCTGCAGCCTGGTGTTCTGGGGGCTCTGGGGCTTGTTTTCTAAGCGTTTCGGAAGGAATGACAGATGGGCTTCATAATAAAAGTCTCTTCCATGATTAAGTGTATTTTACGTTTGTTGGCCAAACGATGGTCTGGCTGGAATAGATTATTTTTTACGGCCATTAGAATTATATGCATGTACACTGAATGGATTCCGCTTATACATCTCGTATCGGATTCCGCATAATAACGGGCAGTAGAAAAAAAGTGGAAATTGAATGGATTTGCGTCGCTAGAGACAATGCAGAAATCCAAGCGCCCCTTGTAGACTTACCCAAATGCACACTACTGTTGTGCATTTGAATGAGGGCACATACAGATGCAGAAGACGATCCCACCTACAGCCATCCCGCAATACTGAATTACTGAATTGATAACGAGACAGACCGTTCTCATCAAGGTAAATAGAAAATAAAAAAAATAATAATAAGCCTGAGAATATGTTAAATATAGCCTGAGTGGTGATAGGTCACGAATGTAAAGCAATCATCTATATTTAATACCTCGCCGTTAGCTAAAGTGCTGTATAACATACTTCCATTTTTGTTCCCGTCCTGTTTATTTCTGGACATATATAATTATTCCTAAGAGTGATTCTCCTGACCTTTCTCATCTTGACAATGACACAGCACATTCAGACTAAGCAGTCCTCGCTGCGATTAAATAAATGAACAAATGAATAAGCAAATAAATATATAAATCCGGACCTCTGACTCACAGGGCGAAGTACGCGTAGCATCGTTTCGGCTACGCGACGTGATCCATGCTTGTCCGTGGCTGACGGCTGCTGTGAGTGGTAATATGGCAACATAACCCCCCTGCCGACATCCTTGACGAGTCTATGAAGTGGAGTACTTTGTAATTAATAGTTTGACAATTTGTAATTGAATACTGCTTATATAGTACTTATTTAAACAATATGTAATTGAATACTACTTATATAGTACTTATTTAAACAATGTGTAATTTAGAACGGTAAATTGCTTGTGATCATTTAATTACAAACTCACAAAGGGCTGGTGAATTTATGTACGTGTTTACGGGCCAGGCAGATATATAATGTCCCTCACATAATGGGGACTTGCTAGCTCGACCCAGATGAATCGTCTGACATATAAATTAAACTGTGGGAGATTGGAAACATGAGAAAACACAAAAGCAATCCTCATCACCGACACCGGGCATTTATGCGAGCACACATATATCATGCAGGGCCGGACACACTCTATCACAGGCACACTCAAAATGGAGTCAGCCTGTTAAGTCCTCTGTGGCTCCTCATTTGTCTATGAATTGACCCGGTTCTGACTCCTGACTCCCTCATTCATACAAAATTCATCTGTTTGTCTGTCGGCTGTTTTTGTATCTTTACTTATCCAGTTATTTTTCCCAACCTTCTGTCACTTCATAGGAAAAAGAGAAACTTACCACAGTGACTGAGCCAATGATGATCCTGTCGAGCCTCCAGGGCTTGCATGTGTGGATGAGATAAGACCAAGCTGGCGGCGGCGACAGCCTCTGGAAGCTTCCGAATTCAGGCCCCTGCCGGCTTCACCTCTGGGCCTGTAACACCGAGGCGGAGACCCTGAAGCCTGCCAGGACACCTGCCTAAGAGTGGCTGAGGCATTAATCAGGCTGAGGGCCACACGCCCCGAGCCGTGGATGTGGATCAAATGAAGGACGGCAAATACCTTTCTTCCATTTGTGGTTTAACAGTGCGTAACACAATCACTTATATATATATTTTTTGAAAGGATGCGGAGCTGAGGTGTGAATTCAAAAATAGTACCGGGATGGGAGCCGATTTCGACGGGCTGCGTTCGTTACACCTCTCAGTGGCCTCTTTGTCTGCTGGCTTTCCTTCCAGAACATTCTCCTGTATGCTATATTCACCAGTACTGCTCTTTTTCCACAGTTTCCCACCAAGATAGAATCTGAACACAGTGCTTCCTGAATAATTAAGTGTCTCCTGTTTTGAAAAATGTGAAAATATCAAAACAATAGAGGCATTTGACTAATTAGGGTTGGTGGTTGGAGGAAGGCAGATTGTAATTGATATATCCTGTCAGGCATTCAGCTTGACACCCCTGTCTCCTTGTAGGAAACACACACACATATATAAAAATATATCCCTGTGAAACTGCCTTTGGTCGGGACAGTCGGTTCAGTATGGATGTTTAGAATTTTGTGATTAATTGTCATTGTTGACACACCAGTGTCAACAACGAAATGTGTTCTCTGCATTTAACCCATATGTGACAATGTGACATAGCAGGGGGCAGCTAATTCAGCACCCGGGAGGATGAGGATGGTTTATTTGAGGATGGTTCTGGAACTGGTTCTGAGAGGGGCTGGGACTGAGAGAACCCTTAACAGAAATCCAAAAAGAAAACAGGAATTTTGATGGGACTGAAATGAAGATCAAATAGATTAAATAGAAATAGCTAAGTCTGCCATGGGATGTTTGACCTGTTAACCAGCCAGGTAGAGGGCAGAAGTGACTTTCTAATGCCAGAGCTGACTGTCAACTTATTCAGCAGTGTCTCATGAATCAGAAGATGACCTCAAGTGACCTTCAAATGGAATGGGAAATATTAAGTGCAGGTGTGAAGTTCACTGCTAGGACAGTGCGTATCAGGCTCCTGAAAGCTGGACTGAAGACCCATGAAGCAAGGAAGAAGCCCTTCATTAATGAAAAACATTAGACACAGAATACATAGAACATAGACCATAGAATACTATATGGAGAAAAGTATTGTGACATCCGTAGGTATTACAGGAATCAGCCGCATAAGTGACACCCATTGCTGACATGCAGGTGTATAATTAAGCACACAGCCATGCGATGTGCAGCATCGATGACAGCAGAATGGGTGACCATGCAGAAGTTTGTCAAGCTAGGACCGTCACTGGACACCATTGGACATCTTTCCAACAAGCCGGTTCTCCGCATTTCTGTCCTGCGAGACCTGCCCTGGTCAACCACGAGTGAAGTGATTGTGAAGTGGAAACATCTGGGAGCGAGTTTAGCTGCAGAGTGGTAGCCTCACAAGCTCACAGAATGGGACCCAACCTAAATGGCAACAAATCCCACCAACAATGTTCCCTTCCCAGAAGAGTGCAGGCTATTATAGCAACTAAGACATGACAGATTCAAGTCCTGCACAGTGGCCGGAGGGATTCTGAGCCAATCCTCTTCCAGAACTGTGGTCAGCTCACTACATGATGCTGGTGCAGGAAAACATTTCCTGACCTGCTTCTCCAAAACACCCCAAAGTGGCTCAATAATATTCAGATCTGGTGGCTGTGCAGGCCATGGGAGATGTTCACCTTCACTTTCATGTCCATAAAACCACTCTGCCACTAGTCTTGATGTACGTATTGGTGCATCATCATTCTGATACGCAACACCACCTTCAGGGTACAATGTTTGAACCACTGGGTGAACATGATCCTTCGGGATGGTTTGGTAGTCCTAGGCAGTGATGCAGCCATCTAGAACTAGTACTGGGCCAAGGGAATGCCATGATTTTGCAGCCCAAACTATCTCTGATCCACCCCATGCTGCATTCTGGGTATGCAGCAGTCTGGGTGGTGAGCCTCTTTGGGGCTTCTCCACACTGTAACTCAGACAGTGAAGGTGGACTCATCAAAGAACAATGTTTCACATTGTCCACAGCCCAAGATTTGTGCTGCTGGTACCATTGAAACTGATGTTTGGCATTGGCATGAGTGACCAAAGGTTTGGGTATAGCAGCCCAACCATGAGCATTGACCCTGTGGAGCTCCTGACCAACAGTTTTGGTGGAAACAGGAGAGCTGAGGTGCGTATTTAATTCTGCAGTGAGTTGGGCGGCTGTGGTTTCATGTTTTTTCGATACAATCTGCGTTAGTGCCCAGGATTCCCTTTCAGACAGCTTCCTCTTGTGTCCATAGTTACTCCTGTTGAATGTGATCTGTTTCTTTGTGGTGGTATGCCGACATTACCCTGGATACCGTGGCCCTCGATACACCACAAAGACATGCTGTCCTGGTCACAGCTGCACCAGCGAGACGCAGACCAGCAATTTGTCCTCTTTTGAATTCTGGTATGTCTCCCATTACACTGTGTGGACTGCAATATGTTATGCACAGCTGTGTTTTTGCCCTGTTAATTCATAGCTTCACACTCTGCTTTTACTGATGGGATGGGATTTGCAATCAGTGAAGACTGGCCACCAGGCCACATATGTGTAAGCACGAAACCTCAAACACTGAAATACTATTGACCAGGTGTTTGTTTCATTGTCCAACCCCTGCGCGCGCGTGCGTGTGTGTGTAATCAGAGGAATTAAATAGCACACCCAAAAAACTGGTCAACTGGTCAACTGACTCACCATATCTTGACATCTTTATACATCTTTTATACAATATGGCCACCCTGGCAAATACTGAAGCAGACGATGGCATCAGCTGGAGTGAATTCAGATGTGTGCGCTTCACATTTGCATTCGACGCACTGAGAGCTTCCTGCAAATGCCTTTGTGCCCAATCAGTTGGCGCCGGTACTTGTGCCAAGCATGATGAGGAGATCGCGTCCTGAAGATGATGTGACTTCATGCATTGTAATTGAGAATTTATGGGATTCTGATTTTCACTCAGGGTGAGCATAATCTATATATCTACAAGCCCACACTACATTTACATGTAATTTGCATATGTTTAGCTGATGCCTGTAGCTTATGTATTTTTTATATATGTAGAGGTGGTATGACCCTGTTTGAGAACATAAGAGCAGGACCTTGCTGGGTGTGGAACTTATAAGTTTGTGTTTTTAAACACCACACAGATGCTCTTCATACTTACCTTTCCCACATCTAACACGTGCGCATGTGCATGTTACCACTAGAGGGCAGAGCAGAAATGAGGCACTAATCAGTAGCATTGTGTGAGCATATAAGTTTGACAGTCCTAATCTACATCAGGGAACACTGTGCCCCGGAAGGTTCTTATCAAGATGCTGGGTCTCCCACTTGTATAGCTATTCCAGACTGATATTCATCCATCTTCCAACCAGGAAATATTTGCACAAAAATAGGGGAACACTCTGAAAGAGATGCCAACTGTAGTATATAAACAATTTTGGATTCTTTCCCTAGACATATATTGCAAGTAGGGGCAACAATTCATGCTTCTGAGAATTTATTCAAAAAAACCTATTACTTCCAAGTCAGTGCAAAATACAAGCAAATATATAAGTACTAAGGTCATTTCTACACTGGTGGAGGTGTAAAGGTATTTTTTTTCTGTGCTACAAGGAGAGGGATTTTCACAGTCAATGGTATTACCCCCCAGACCTGCTGTTTAATTTTTCACAAGTCGCGGAATCACTGTATAAAA
Organism: Mormyrops attenuatus; assembly: GCA_026777985.1. Classification (NCBI taxonomy): domain Eukaryota; kingdom Metazoa; phylum Chordata; class Actinopteri; order Osteoglossiformes; family Mormyridae; genus Mormyrops; species Mormyrops attenuatus. The sequence goes on along the minus strand of JAODKC010000053.1, from coordinate 3,647,748 downwards.
CAATAGCTGCAGGTAATCAAACATTTCCTGCACTGTCAGGAATCACTGCTCTCTTTCGTACATTATTGTGTTGCCATGGATAAAAGTCGGGGTGGGGGGGGTTGTTTCATTCACACCCACTGGTGTGGCTTGTGAAAGGACATTACTGCAGGGGCAAATGCAAGATACAGACACTCCTCTACCTGCGAACGAGATACATTCCGAATGGCCGTTTGCAACTTGAAATGTTCGTAAGTCATTATTCAACATCATTTTAAGGGCATACGCAAGTACTAAGAGCTAAGATGCCGGGAGTACGCACGCTACGCTGCTGCGCAGTGGGAGTAGTGGCCAGAAGTCGTACTAGGCGGAACTGGAGTGCAGAAAAAACACTGATGTTGTGGACACGAAACGGGAGCCCAGTGAACACAATTTGGACTTACAGTCGTCTTCGTTCGTATGTCTGAAAGTTCATAAGTAGAACGTTCATATAGCAGTGTGTCTTTCCTTAGATTTAGTTTAATTGTCAAGTGCCGCGTGATAGACACCTCACTGTCATCACAATTTGCTTATACATATATATTAACTGGAAGTGAGACAATGGGATCTATATACCAGGGTGGCTTTCTCAAAGCACTAGAATAAAGCAAAGCTCTACTCAGGCTTCTGCAGAAAGAAGAAAGAATCAGTCGAAATTATCCCGTTATTTCAGTGGATATTTTAGATCCCTGTTAGGCCTTTCTGTTTTTTCCATGGTGCCACTAAAACGAATGCAGCATCAATTTAATTTGTAAGTACCACTTAACTCTCTTGCTATAGTGAGCACCTGAACAAAGCCTTGTAATTTCTGCCACATTCTCAGCCGTTGATCTTACCCAAGTAAAATATTAAGCAAACCAGTGGTAGTGTTTCGTGACACCAGAAACCAGAAGTGACCTAAAGAGTTCAGAGTTGAAATATAAGAGAGGATACATGGCAATATACTAGTGAAGTAGCTTCACAATCACAATAAAAACAGATTTTATTAATATATCTCTGACCAGGGGCGTTGTTAGAGATAAATGGATAGGGGGGCTGAGTCTTTACTAGGGGGATAAACTATATATAATATAAAAAGCTATTCATGATTAAGCCAATAAATACACATTTATTTGGGGGAGCTAAAGTTTGTGGCTAAAGACAGTTTCCAACTGATAAGCGGTGGCCTTCATTGTAAGTTCTGTTATGGAGTGAAATGTTGATTTGCAAACAGTGTCAGGCAGTTGCAGTCGGGGCAGGTTCCCAAGACTTCCCAGAGTTCACAGAGCACATATTGTAGGCAGAAGGTCTGAGGAGCAAACATTCTCCCCAACTGCCAATACAGTATTTGTGGGAATCTTTGTTCACTGATAGTTGAAGCTTTCATTCAAGTAGGGTGAATTGGAGGACATCCAAGTTTAAAAAAATATATAAATAAAAAAAATGTGGCGTTCCTGCCGAGAAGATCCTGCGAAGTTTCAGACCCCTGTGGACCATGTGCAGTTTGATATCCATCCTGCCTGCATTGACATTCCTTTGGCTTTTTACAAATGTTGGTATACACCCTGAGCATTAATGAAACCAGACTGTGGAGAACAAAGCTTGTAAAAGGCAACTAAAGTTGCTTCTCTTTATTTTGAGAAAACGTGTATGGAACAATATTGTAGATACCTTGCCCCCCTCATTTTAAATGACGCCTTCGTGGATCATGTAACTCTTTCACATCTTCATATCCCTTTCAATTAAGGATCGAGCATCCTGACAGAACAAAACATTTGCATAATTATACGTGCTTCAGATATAGACGTGTAATCAGTCAGGCAAAGGATGCAAAAATAAAAATCAAAGACGACTTGATTTATTCAACAAAGCTTGCTGAAAATGTGTCGGTTGCTGCGTTTTCTGATGATACACATTTTAAGTAAATGATTCTGTTATATTTCAAATTTGTGAGTTATTCTTTTGAATTATGAAATAGTAAAAATAGCACGTAAACTTCGCGGCAGAACTTTTTGAATCTTTTGTTGCTTGGCAACACTTGGCCAATTCGCAGTGAAAGGCTAAGGCTAATTTTGTACAAAATCCCACATCGCATACTCTAATTAATCACTGAACATTTTATCCATCTGGATAAAATCCATCAGCTATAGGGCTTCCGTGTTTGAGGACATACAGTGTTTTACCTTGATTGAAAAACTCTTAACTTCACAAGTGTTGCACAAGTGCACCGTGTTGGAATAATGTTATTTTGCGCTGTTTTCATATCACTGTCACAGAATCAATAAGTTGATTATTAAAAAAGCACTGCTTTTTGCAGCTGTTTAAAATATAATACATAATTCAACATTGTACTTATTATCATGCAGACTAATGATGATGAAGACCTTTTATGCACCAGAGAACTTGAGACATTTTGTGCAAATGATTATCAGTATTGCTTAGCATAATGTGCTTGAATTCTTGTGATGTGTATCTTTCATAAATTCACGTTCTCTGCAGTCGTCTGTCATAACGTTTTCGCGAAGGACGGCCCTTGTTGGGCACTCTGTGCAGTTTCCTTGCCTTGATGGGAAACCCTCCTCTGCAAGCAACATGAGATCTGGACCAAGGTGACAAGGACCAGCTGTGCCTCTTTGAGATGGGATGAGGCCTGGATTAGTAACCATCGAGACAGCAGATGTGCAAATCTGGGCGCGTGCCAGGAAGAATCATGTCTGCTTTGGACTCGAGTGTCATCTTCATTCTTACCTGCATGAAGACAGTGCCTGTATTGGAACAGATAACAGTAACGCTGATACAACAACAATGATTAACCTAACTTGTTTTTTTTTTACAGTAATAGCACATATTTAGTGCAGATGCATTCTCATTTATTAAAAGAAAATATGAAATTAAAGTGTTACTTCAATGAAAAAAATTACAGAAAGTAACAAAAAGCACGGTGTCAGTGGCTTAATGGTCTCTTAAAGCACGGTGAATTGTCTCAGTGAATGATTTGTGTACACGGCAATATAAATAAGTTAGACAAATAGTGCATGGGAAGTAGCTACTCTGACCAAGCAGTTTTCCAGACCATTGACTTCCACTGTGGCGTTGCCCAGGGGCCGGACACTCTTGAGTGACGGGGTGGGGGGGTTTAGGGGCTGGATCAATAAACAAGTCAGAGTAGAACGAGGAACCATGGACCCCCAGGGTCAGCCAGCTGTCAGCCTCCCTTCAGGTGGCGCTGCTCCCGCGGACACAGAGACTCCCGAAAAGCCCAGCCTCTTGTGAGGTAGGAGATCAGCTGACTAAGCCGCAATCTGTGCGGCTCCCTGCCCCCTCCGGTATTGCTGTTGGGACTGACCTTCCGCTCGTTTATAATCAACGCACAATCAGGCTTCGGTATATTCCTCAGAATTACATTCGGTCTCTCGACCTAACAGCATGCGGCGCCCTGTGAATCTGTCACTGCAAGATATTATGCTGCTTTATGTGTTTCCATGGCTCTGCTAAAACAAAACAAAGAAAAAAAAATATTATAAATTAGAATTTCATTAAAAGCACATTTCTACCTGCTAATAATTCCATGTTATGGCCTAAAAAAATTATACCTTGCATTAAAAGTTTATTCACAGACCTGGATTTGGCTGCTTGAATGGGAGTATGATTTGCGCTATAATTTCGGTGCTCTGTACTGTTGCGGTTGTCAGCGCATGCAGACGGCGCATTATTTATTCTGCAATCCCTTCTTTTGATTGTAGTAGCACGCACAGCCCCACAAACACAACTTCATTAAACATCACAGACAACCAGTCATTAAGTGCGTAATTTGCTTTTCAGCGTGTATCCTTTAAAAACGAGCAGAACGCCAGACTCCATTTGTTTAATGGCATAATGCATCCGCATAGAACCATCATTAAAAGGTGTGCAGCAGACCTGTTATGATTTTCTGTCATCGTTTCGCCCGTCTCACAAACGTCATGCATGAGTGAAGAGTCAGTGATCAGATGAACTGACCTGCAACTGGAAAATAAGTTGGGTGGTATTTGGATATGTAGAGCTGCGCAAAGAGGTCAAGGACTGATCCAATGCTCCATGAAGTTGAAATCCAAATACATTTTTATTTTCCATATAGTTGTATTATAAAGTATTTTATTTATGATTGACACTGACTGCCTGCAGGAAACCCTGAACACATTGCACATCATAAATGTTTAATGTAGAAAATAGTGCGGGAAACACCATACTGTATAGCATATAGTATAAATATATGTCCTTTCCAAAAGATGAATTACCGCTGGACTGCAGTTACACTAGCTAATGTACGACAGAGCCATACTATCTATGCAAAGAAACGGTATGCTAGCTATGAAATTAAAGCTAGCTGAGCTACATGTTGTTTGTTTCCATCAAGCGAGCAAAGATGAAATGTCCGTCTCAGTTCGCTACGCTCTGATTCGACTGTCTTATAGGAAAGCCATTCTCCATTTAGCTAGTTTAATTTTGCCATTTTATTATTTATTTATTTATTTATTTTTAATTTTTCCATTAGGACGTAGCCAAGGAAATGATTCATTTATAGCTGCCGCTTCGCAAATCCGTAACTGCACACTTGAGCTTATTTATGTTTTGCGGATGCCTGCAATTATTTTATTTATACTTAGGAAATCTGAGCTATATTGTTATTATACGCATGGATGGATCGTTTAATGAACAAATCAGAACAGAGGACCAGCATTATCTGTTTCATATTTGATACACTTCCTTGTCAGCCAATTGCTGTTTTGTGCAGTATTTTATAGGCGAGGGGACACAGAGTTGTGGTCCACAGGAGGTCAGTGCTAACTCCCTTATATTCAGTACCACTGGACTAGTCTGAAAATCAGAAAATCTTAGATCTGAAAATCTAAACCCCTGAATGCATGGTTGCATGCCTACTGTTTCATATATATTAACACATCTACTTTGATGATAATAGATGCAATAGCATGGTTCATTTCATCTAGGGAATAATACGTGCTCTTGTCACCCATGTAAGGATTCCTCGTAGGCGGAAGGAATAGCTGCAAATGATGTTTCATTTTCCAGTTATCCAAGCTGATGTCACCATGAAGGCGCAGTAACTTACAAAGCCCTTGAAGTCCTTAAAACTACAGGAGCATCATTGTTACAGAGGCCTTGAAGTCCCCAAAACTACATGGGCATTAATGTTACAAAGGCCTTGAAGTCCCCAAAACTACATGAGCATTACTGTTACAAAGGCCTTGAAGTCCCCAAAACTACAGGAGCATCATTGTTACAAAGGCCTTGAATTCCCCAAAACTACATGAGCATTACTGTTACAAAGGCCTTGAATTCCCCAAAACTACATGAGCATTACTGTTACAAAGGCCTTGAAGTCCCCAAAAACTACATGAGCATTATTGTTACAAAGGCCTTGAAGTCCCC
>JAODKC010000053.1:3613487-3625400 GCA_026777985.1 Mormyrops attenuatus | reverse complement strand
GGTGGGGGTGGGGGTGGGGGTGGGGCGTTGGATGAAGGCAGTAAGTGGCATCCTGCCCTGGGCCAGTCAAAGCCCCCCCCGCCCCCAACCACAACCTGCATTGTCAAAATCAATGCAAACAATGGGAATAAAGATTATTCATTGTTTAATATGATGTAACAATGAATTAAATAATATAAAAATCAGAAACATAATTATATAATGAAAACATAATAATTCCAAATAATATTAGCATATTTCAGATCAGCTGTTTTGTTGTAACGTGTTACTTCTTTGATCATGTTATTTGTTATTTATATGAGATTTATCGCCAAGGCATGCGATTAATCGTGATTTAAAAAAAAATTATCGATCGTTTCACAGCCCTATCAATGATTTTTTTTTTCTCACACTGTGCTAACTTAACAGCGTCCTTGACACCTTTCCCTGCAATAGCACAGCGCTCATCGTCCGAGACGAATTGAAATTGGCTGGCTAAGTCAGCGCCTCCTACATGGTGTAGCTGTTCTCTACCGGCACCACAGAGGGCGTGAGTACTAGGAGCTGATTTCACTTTGTTTCGGATATGGCGTCCCAAGGAATTAAGCGCCTTAGGCTTCACCAGTCCTCTATATGTGATTCTGTACCCAATACTCTGCTTCCTGTATACACACACACACACAAACACACACACAAGGTATATGAAAATCTAAAAAGCAGACTAAATATACCAGAATCTCTTGTCACATAAAGCACCACTTTCCACCTAGATATCTAAAGCCCCCCCCCATCTTTTGTACAAGCCAATTCAATATACAGCTTTTTCCCTGAAATGTCAAAGGCACATGATGGCACTTGATAATTTCTACTTCAGAATTTCAGAAAGAGCCCGCTGAACTCCCTGAGAATCCCGGCAATTTCCATCTCATTCGCTCTGGCAGGTGGGCCCATCCTGCGTTCCCACTGCAGCGCATTGTTAGGTAATGGAGCTGTTGAATAGTGTATGCACACACACAGACTCACACACATTATGAGCATGCACACATGTGAATGTTACTTGCAGGTATCTGTCCGTCTGTCTGGTTTTCAGCATCCCGAAACACCGGGTGCCTCTTTGACATCTTCTTGGGTTCAGTACATTGGCCTGATTTAAAAAGTTTTTATAATCAGTGAGCGTCAAATAAAAACAGACACAAAGCACTTATTATGGAATAATGCAAATATGTATGAGACTTCAAATAGCAGTTACTGATAACATCAAAAATGTTTAACTGGACACACGGCATATCATAATCTTAATTTTTTTATTGATATGCTATAATGTTTTTATAATCAGGAGGGGTTGAGCAGCCAGTTGACTTTGGACCCCCAGAGGTTTTCCTGCTCCTTACCTGGGGGGTTTTGGTTTCTCTTCTCTTCTCTCATCCGGCTTTCCTTCTTCTGTTGTTTGTTCTTCCTTTTCCCTATTTTGGAGTTATTCTGTATGAATGATACAGGAATGTATCACAGCACAACCATGTAAAGCACTTTAGAATGACTCTGTTGTGAAAGGCGCTATATAAAAATACATTGAATTGTTTTTTGTTAGTGTTTGCTACCTAGAAATATTGATGCTTTACACCCTTCCTCAGTTGCCTCCAGGTTTCTCACACATTAAACAGAGCAAGCCGAACGGACATTTAAGTATATTAATAATAATATTTTAACTAGCACATTTGCCACAGATTAATATGAGGTAGTATTGTTCCAAGTAATTTTCTGTGGTGGGTAAGACTGACTCTAGATCTCTTTGCTTCAAAGAAAACTTTTTTTTTATTGTTTGATGCATAAAGATGAAATATCAAACATTTCTCTTTTGGAGTACATAATCAGATTCTTCATGCCTACCGTATGGGGCCCTCAGTTTCTGAGCGTTCGATTGTTGCACGCAACTATTGTAATGTAGCTTACAGTCAAGAACTTGAGTTGCACCATGAGAAGCATCTGAAGTCATCTGGACATTGGAAATAAACTGTCAGGATCGTTCCGTCTTGTCCTGCTCTGACTGACGTCTCTCTAAGTTCCCTGTTTGGCCAGCAGGCGTCGCTGATCATCCCGTTCTACCCCTTGTGTTCCCGTGTGTTAGTTCCCCATCGACAGTCCCCATCATTTTCCATGTTCCCTGGACTGCCACGTGGATGACTGGGCTGAGGGTGTGGCTGAGCAATCATCTATCCCAAACCATCGTGAGTTTGGACATTTTGGGTATTTGTGCCCCAAAACTCTGTTTTTTGTCAGTCCAATGTTAACTATGTTCCTTGTGTTTATGTACCTTGTCTGTAGTGTCATTGTTTAACTTGTCTGTGCCTAGTTTATATCTAAGACCTGTGTTCCTTGTATCTCATACTCTCAATACACACACACACACACATATTTTTTATGCTGACTATTGATTTCCAAGGCATGAATTTAGTCCAGTTGCCCATTGACCTAATGTATGTTTTGGCCTGAGAAGAATCTGTATACAAAATTCAGCACCATTTCTGCTCCTCATGCTGCATTGGAAAGTTGGAGCATCTCGTATAAAAGTCAGAGAGGAAATTTATATAAAGCTGCTGAAAACCTTGAAGCTCTGTTTCCTGCAAATGTCTGGTACACTCCACCAGCCTCCAACATATTTTTATCATTAAGCTACAGTGAATATCAACAAAGTCTAACCTTGTCCTTACCGACTGTCAGTTTAATATTTAATTCAGGTTATTCATATGATATTTATTCACGTCCAGTTTCTGAGTGACAGTCTATGATTTCTTACCTTGGCTGAACGTGTCGCATATCTGCAAAGGCAGCCGACGATAACCTCAATGATGATGCTCCAGAATCATCCGGAACTTTTTAACCTTTTTGGTGCATATTTATGGTGAACCATTCAATTTCCTTTTCTCCTTTTCTCGATAATATGCAGCAAACAAATTTGAATTTTTTCTGACCCAAAACAAATGCAACCCGCTCACCCTCCATCACGGCCTGCATTCTGCGAAGTCACTCCCATTTTCTTATTTAAATAGCAAAACATTCAGATATTTTGATGTTAAAGACACAGAGCAAAAACATTAACCCTAAAAATTATTCGGAACGTAAGGCTTGCCTGCTTAAATTTCATAGATTGACCAGATGGCATTTTTTTTAAAACCCTTTCGATGGGAGAACTAAATTTTACATACATACATCATAAGATTTAGTGAACGAATTTTGGGCTTGGTGTTACAAGGCTAGACTACTCTAGTTCATATTTCAGCTCAGTTGTTTAAATAAAGAAGAAACTGAGAAAAAAACTTTCAGTTATTGCAATAAACACATTTATCTTTTTTACTGAATTAGAACATTGCAAAAACATTACATTACCTACTGCCTGCTCTTCAAAATATGGTTTTCCAGACAATATTAACATTTCTTCTTCTCTTTGTTGTGTAGCTTGGCTTGCCATTGGGTTATTTCCATGACAGTGTGATATTGCAATGTCAAGTTTCGTCAAGGAAATTTGCTATGAATCTTAGTAGCCAGGGCGCCAGCTGATACTGGGATATGAAATGCAATGATCGAATCCTATTACAAACATGCAAAGTGCATGTTGTGGGTTCGCTGCAGATCATACCTTCTCATTAGATGCTAGTGAGTGACAGATTTTATTACATGGGAATGGTGGCATTTGGGAAATATGTCAAATTGCCCACAGGGTAGGTTTCATAAAAGGTAAAGACAGCTAATAAATTGACCTCTTTTTGTCTTTCCATATAAGAAACTTTGAGCATTATTCTGGTGACTTGTTTCTGCCTAGTTTTCTGTTGTTACTTGTTTGCCCATTGAGGCAGGGAGTTGTGATGGTTCACTCTCAGATTCTGACAGAAGCAAATCGTCAGAACCAAATTGAGGTCTACCCCAATGTGATTCAGGTGTTCAAAAGCCAGTGAGGTTCTGGATGGCCCCTCCCTGACAACAACAGGGCACTCCCCTCCGTCGGATGATAAGAGCAGCGGGTGTCAATGACATGGGATGGTTTCCATGGCGGCCAGTAGCTCCGCGGTAGCCGTCGGTTCAGCTGCTTGCCCATAAAACTGTCACTCTTGAATTTTTCTTCCAATAGTGACATCACCCTGACTAATACATAAATTGTGCCTTTTACGATTTGCAATTTCTGCACCTTATCCTTTGATGATGAACTGACAGGGTAATGATCAACTTATTTATGTATATCTTTGTTTCTCGTCACTGCATCTGGCCTTGTATCGCAGTGGAGCATTCGTTCTGAATAGGTACCCGCATGTTTGTGAGCATCAGATTAATCGAGTGTGTGATTTGTGAAAAATTACACCCCGGTAAGTGTGAGTTAGCAGTTAGCAGAAGAACGCGACATTTCACAGCTAGTTTCTCCAAAAATAAAGGAAGGAATGTCACAACGTGGTCTATGTCACAGGCTTTGGTTCCCGCTTCTCCTGAAATAAGGCTGGGTACCCACAGTCTCGTAAAAGAAAAAAAAATAACAACACTGCAAAGTGTAAAGCAAATATATAAAACAGCCTTTAGGGAAAATGAAGGCATTGTCACTATCACTTACTAGGCTGTATTACAAACAAGTAAACATACAAACAAGGACTCCAAGGCCCTGTTTTTGTAGTTGATTATAAAAACTGTAGAGGTAACAGCCTTTAAATACAGGGAATCTCACTATACACAGCTCTTCTGGGTAGGTTCATCCAGTTTTAATTTTTGCTCGACAAAACACTGTCAGTTTTTGCAAGCAATGAATAGAGTAATGAACTTCGTATTTATTAATTGTCTGTATATATAATTGCAGCAGCTCTGAAAGGCCCAGAACAGAAACTGAACAATATGATATTGTGAGAAGACAGCCTGGAGGTAAGTGGGTGGGGTTTTTTTTTCTTTACACTGAAGGCTCTGTATCAGGAAATCAGGAAGACGTTTAAAGTTCAGCACCACGGACAGCCACCGTCCTCGCTCTCCCCTGAGCGCCTGTCTGCTTTGCACAGAACCTCCTATCTAGCGTGCAAAGCCACTGTCTCCCTGTTTATTTTGGATAATTACCTTTAGTCGTCTCATGAAATGAGGTTTATTAATTACACGTCCACTTCAGTGGCCTGCATGATGAAGGCTGCAAATAAGGGCTGCACAACAATCGTTTGATGAGATTTTAGGCCATAACTTTACATCCCTGCAATGTATTAATTCTCACCTCTCTGGATAAAACTGCTGCAGCCAGTTGATGCACCATTTTCATTTAAAATTTTTTTTTAAATCATTGATTCTCATTATGAATAAATGTCATGTCTTCGCTTTCATATAAGGAAGCTGTTCATATGTGAATGCTGAGGTCATAACTGAATTGTTCCAAACCAGAAACATAACGATGAGACGGCGGATGCAATAATGTGCATGGTTTCCATGGGAACATTTGTTTGCAATAAACAGTCCACCAAGCTGCCTTTGCAGAATTTTTCCCCCACTTTTAGTAGGTAGAATATTTATGAAAAAGAGAGAAAATAAGCACAGGTAATTTACTTTTGCAGTTTATATAACATTGGACATTGAATCCATTTAACATTTTCAGGGCTAATTACAATTTTATGGTGTCCTACCACCTGATAAATAAAGCTGTCTTTATATTTTATGCTGTATTACATTGTATTCCGAGGTTTATAGTCAGCCTCAAGTTGCTATGGCAAATGTATGTCACATGACACACTTTGGAACAATACGATAAAAAAAAACGTAGCTGTTTAATATGACATTTTAAAATTAATAAAAGGTGTTTAACACCAATTAGTGTACATTTATGTGAATGCCTTGGGCTTTTTGACCGCATCGAGTGATGATGTTTCAGTCATCGCAGGCAGCAAAAGCTGCATGTACGAGTAAGCGGTCACAGACCATCTGGGTAACCGGCGGACATCTATGTCCCATTCTGTAGGTACCGCAAGCATGTTAATCTGAACAATCGTCAATAGCTGACGGTCACGAGAGGCCTTTAATGGCTCCTGCAGACGAACACTTTCTGCGGTTTCATGTTTCTCAGAGGGGGAAACAAGGTATGGCAAGGCCATCGATCGACAAATTCACGAATTCATACGTCTATCTATCTATCTATCTATCTATCTATCTATCTATCTATCTGCTTTACCCAATAATTACATGAGTCAAGAAAGCTGCTCAATATACATTTCTTATACAATAAAACATATGAAGAAGCTAGATCCATCTGTCGATAATCCTATGTCTTTATCAGCCATGACTAATGCCACGCCGAACATGCAAACACATATATTTGGTAGATATGCTAATATTTAGCATATATCGATTTTTTTGACCACACTGGAAGAATTTGGAGCACAGACTGTTCATCATTTACTTCTTGCTTATTTTCCCACCACAAAGGCAGTATGGAAACAACATCTATCGGGGCGTGTCAAGAACAAGAGCGAGCTGACTAGTGCAGAAGGGCAACTCATGAAGACAAGGAAGCGCACTCTCCCATCTCACTGTCCAGTCATATCAGGTTACCATGACTTTACTTTCTTCCGGTTTGGTAAACCTTGGCTCAAACACAATTTTCTCCACACGCACGGACGGACACACACACTTCAACGGCTGCCATAACCACAACATATTGCCTTTAGTGCTTGTAGCCTTTCTGCTGAAAGCAGCTTATTGCACAGGCCCGATGTGAGCAATAGGAGAGCTGACCATAAGCCCATCCACACGGGACTCATTGCACACAAAGACGTGGCTGGTTTTCTGCAAAGCATGGAGGAAAAAATTAGTTACAGCAGTGATTTTAATCCCACACAAACCCGAACTGTCTTTGATTTTCAGCACGCTATTTTTTTCCCTCATAAACTGAGAGCCATTACATTGATATGGTTATTTGATAGTTCTTACATATGCTGTTTTTTGTGTTTCTTATTAAATTATGCATGAGAAAATAGCGTCTGTTTATTTAAGGTTTTATTACCACAGGTCTTAGCGAAGATGTAAATGACGATGTATGATGAACAAAATCCCTTAACTCCGTAATGATTACAGATTTTTATCCGTCCTCTGTTTTAGTCAAACACAGATCCCGGAGACGATATGCACGAGGGAATTTGAGCTGAAGTCAAAAAATCCTCTATTATCGGAGCGGTTTTTTAAAATGTCCTCGAGTCAGTGTTGCAAAATACGTTAAACAGTCTTAATTGATAGTCAAAGGTGTGCTGTCGATTTTAGCTGTAAAATGTCTCTGTTCCCTTTCGGAGTTTCCCGCTAGGGTTTGGTGATGTGCCCCAATTAATCATCTTAAAAGTATATATGGAAGGCTTTGAGAGAGAATTTTGTAGATGATGAGAGGCATATTGGGCGCGGGCAGGCATATCCCGCTTAGAAAAGAAAAAAAATATACTCCTCTCTCTTAGCAGTACTTGTCAGACAGCATTAAGTGTTAGCAAACTGGGTCAACCCAGTTCCTACATCCCAGTCTTGCCTTTTCCTCTTTTGAAACGGAAGAAAACTGTTGGCTCAAGTAAAGATTACATCGTTTTACTTCACTCTTTCTCTCCATCACTTAACATGTGCTTGAGAGCAAAGAGAAATCTGCTGAACTCGCCGGCCGAGGCCTACAATGCTATCTGCAGTACATCACAGCAATGACTCACTGTTAGCCAATTGTTAGCCAATTTCTTCAAATAAAGGACACTAAGGACCACATTCCCACAAGTTATAATGGCAGTATAACCCATACAAAAGCTTCATAACCCTATTTTTTGCTCATCAAAGTGGAGTTCAGAGATTGTGTTTATTGTTGCAATATTTTTTGTGCTGGTTCAAACCTAATTATGAAGCAGGAATCTGATAAGCATATAACATATAATTGTAAGCTGGGTGAGAGAAGGACTGTGATGCAGTTATCACAGAACAAATGAAATATTTACAGAGGCCCAAGAGTACGGGGAATGTGCTCAAGCTTTGTCACTGATTTGTCAAAAAAAAGCATTATGTCGACGAGGAAAAAAAAAGAAAAAGTCAATGAAAAATAAACCTGGTGCCTCATAACTCCAGCAAATAAACACATTGTTTCACAGTCATTTGATTTACAATCCTGTGCATGGTGTGAATATGACCTTTTCCTTCCAAAAAAAGTGAAAAGAATTTCCGTTATTCCGTTCTCCAAGGAGGCGATGTCGTTACTGGAGAGGCAAGGTCATTCTAGAAGAACGGCTACCTTTTTTGTCTCTCCTTTAACAACCGTATTGTCACCGAGCAGTCAGAATTATGTGTTGTTTGTAAAATATAAATGTTTATATAAATCCATAAGACTAGCAGCTAAATTCATGGATAATTGCTTCATGGTGGCTCTCTAAAAATGTTTCTGTTTTTTTCAGGATTCACCGATCAGCACTTATAAATATTCCCTGCTGTAGTTTGACGTGAATACATCACATAATGCGTGACTAACTTCTTGTGTATTCTCAGTGCACATTCTCAAGCTGCCCGCCGGGGCACTGAGTATGAAATACTGCACGCTCTTTGTGTTTTAGACCATGCTGCAGAAGTTTCTATGATTACTGAAGCCTAATTTAAATGTCCATCAGTACCGTAACGATCAGACATCTTTTTACACCAAGGCTGTTGATGTTCACATTTGGTTCTTTTTCCCTTCTTTGTTTTCATTATTTAATCTTTGCTTTTAGTCCCAATAACTGTATCGGGTCTGGTAATTACTAATTTCATTTTTCCTATTGATTAATTTCTTTTTCATTCTTCAATGAACACATTATTTCCATATCTGCACATGGGAATTTATACAGTACATTTCCAGGCATATAGACGCTGTCTATCCCATGAACAACACTTCTGCATATCCTCTATAAACTGAATAAAGATGTATGTCTTTCAAGCTGTCAGTAACATAATCTCCATCTCAGCACAGGGCGATTATATAACTGCAGCGCATTTCCAGGTATGTATATACTTACAAAGAGACCCTCTGAATGGTTTTTATGGATGGAATAAAGGTGCGTATCACCCATGCTGTCAGTAGCAGTATCTACGTCTCTGCAAAACAGCATTACTAAATCTGTGGTACCCTAAACACTATAAGCAGTAAAAAACAAAAAAAAATGCGTTTCAAAAATGTGTATATTTGTGTTATAAACATATCACATTGCAAAATCTTGATTAAGAGCATAACTGCTTTCTTCATATCACTTGCACTACATGCTGCCACAGAAGACCGATGCCGATTTCTGTAGAATCGAACACCTTGAAACACCCATTCCTCTCTTATCCTTTCTGCTTCCTGATTGACCAAAGCTTTCATTACATCATTTCATCATTCAAAACTGAGTCATTGTGACATGTGTGCGTAACGCCGTCGGCAACATTGGATGTCACTTAACTCACGACAGCGATTTATGAATGCATCTTATACATTTATGCTTTTTTCCTACATACCGGATTTTGATTTTCTTATCTCCAATGCTTCTGTCTGTATTTGTACATTGTTAAAATGTTGGAAAGATGCACGTGTGATTTCTCTGAGGAAGAAACAGGTATCCACTGAAATAATTAAATCAGATGTTTATTTTACCATCGATTCCTATTATAGCATCTGTGTAGATATCATTTCTTTTTTTGAGTAAGAACTGAATCAGAGATGACAGATGGCATGCCCAGCTTTAGAGATACTGATTTTTTTTCATATTTTCACTTCACATTATTCCCTTTTGTGCCCCTGACTCTGTAACTGCTAAGGATGTGACATCATTAAAAAAAAAAAGAGTCATGCTCATTGATTCCACATCCCAGACTATCTCAGCTTGACGCTGACGAACTGTTGGCATTGCTCTGGCCATTATACACCACAGTGCTCGATGAAATTTAACAGGAAGCAGCGAGCATGCACAGGAAGTGAGGCGTACAGTTTTTCAGACTGCAGCTGAGGCTTCAAATTTGCCTTAGTGCTCAAAGCATTTATGGCGGGTCCGGAAAAAAACACGGCAGGGAAGAGGTACTGCTTGTTGCAAACAGCCTGGTGATTTATTTAGTCAGATGTCAGTTTTTGAAAGCATATTTTAATGTCTATTTACATGCCGCGACAACAGAAAAGTAAACTGAATCTCCCTCAGCTCTAACATAGCATTAATGATATTTTAAAAAGACATGTATAGAACTAGCATTGCCTCAAGGGTGTGCCCCCCAGGATAAGTGTTTAGAAGAGTGAGGGATGGATGGACCAATATACTGTACAGTATATAGGTTTATCAGCATATATAAGCAATTTTCATATATATGTATTTATATATATATATATATATATATGACAAGCAATTTTTATGAATGCTATGTCTATCGCACACACACACACACACACATATAAATATATATATATATATGAAAATTGCTTATATATGCTGATAAACCTATATACTGTATATTGGTCCATCTATCCATCCATCCATCCATCTGTGTGTGTGTGTGTATATGTATATATATGAAACTTCTGGCCAAAAGTAATGCCTTTTAAGGCTGGCACTAGTGCTCTAAGTTATACACATTTTGATTAGCTCAATCTTCTGCTTTTTGTCCTCTGTGGGTCATTACTGCTGAGAAAAGGCCCTGTGTTCCATATCAAAACAGTGACAATATATTATTCCCTTCCCCTGTTGACGTCTCATTCCATCAGTGGGGAGGATCGATTCCTGTCGCGCCCGCTGTAGCCGCTGGAAGTCATTTCCCCGCCCAAGCCTCATTTCAGACCTGCTTCTACATGTATACATGGCAAAAAAGCCTAACTAGGCACTGAAGATAAATACGAACAATGCTTGTAGTCGATTAATAGCATAAATGACCTCATAAACATGATCGTTTATTGTCTGTAGATTATTATTTCTTTGATCTATAACCTGATGAGCCACCTTGAGCTGAATGTGTGTCAAATTGGATGGTAAAAAAAAACAGACTTTATACAAATATAATCATAATTTTAATTCATAGTGCGAATTTGCAGGCACAACTTCAGCATTTCCATGGCAACATTCCTAAAAGCGAGCTCTGGGAAGCCGGCATAGTGACACAGAGGGAATAATCACGTGCAGCTGGTTTTGCTCGTTTGTTTGCAGATGAAATGCCACTGATTAAAGTTTTTGATCCAAAATTTGATACTTGCATTGAATGACTCACAAAAAATTTTTTTTTGAAAATTAACTTATGCTGAAATCCTGAATATAGTAATGACTCACACTAGATCTCTACAAGGTAATGTATTTGAATTGCAGAAACAAAATTAACTTTAATTAAATCTACACAAACAAGAATGGTACAACCGTAGGTTTTATATATGCCATAACGGAAAATGTTGCTCCTTTTTAAAAGTAACAAGTAATTGAGGTTTTACTGTGTTATGTAGTCAAATTATGTATACTGTTTATATATAATAAAGCCGTCAAGGATTCTATTGGAAATTTTATTTTGAAGGTGAAATTGTGGTTGGGAATTGAAACCACAACCTTCTGGTGTCTTTTGGAGCTGGTGTGTGGCTCGGTGAGCTAAGCCTCTATGCTTATGATCGGAAGGTTGTTGTTTCCAGTCTGACCTTGGTGAAATAGCTATGATTGGTCCCCGCCTCTTTTGGTGCCACAATGTGGCTGTCCTGTCACTATAACTCTATCCCTTAAGGTTGCTCTCACCTGCATGGAGTATAAGATCAAGGCAAAAAGAGAATTCCCCCATAGGGATTAGGAAAGTACCAATCTTAACACACACACGTCGTATGCCAAATTTTTGCTTGTGTATTTTTTTAAATTAAAATACATTTGTGTCAATCATGTTCCAGAAATCGTTATCTGCTGGTGTGGTACCTTCGGATTGGAAGCATGCTAATATTACGCCCATATTCAAAAAAGG
>JAODKC010000053.1:3587850-3597945 GCA_026777985.1 Mormyrops attenuatus | reverse complement strand
TTGTCAGGTCCTGTCCTATGTCCTGTTCCTGTCCCGGTTCTGTGTTTCCGTCTTGTTTCCTCTGCCCCGTTGATGGTTTTGTCTTCTAGGTCCTGTTCTCCCGGTCTCGTCTTGTCCGCCTCTTCCCTTTGGCACGCCCGGAGGGCGCGCCTTTGGGGGGGGTTCTGTCACGCCCAGCCCCGATCGCCCTCCTGTGGACCACACCTCCTCGTTAACCCCGTGTGGAATCCTTCCCTTTACCTGCTGTTTTCCGTTTCCTGCTCATTACCCTGTGTATTTAGTCCGCGTTCTAGTCAGTCTTCCCGAGATCCGTCATTGATGTTGTGTATTGTTGCTGACGTTTGTCCCATATGCTCCTCTGTTTGCTTGCTTCCCCTGGAACAAACCCCGTTTTCCCCGCAACCTGGACTCGTGCGCTTGCTTCCCCGCTCGCCGCAGCCCCATCGTGACAATGCTGGATTAATCCACGTTAACCCATTAATTTTAACAGCCCTAATATATATACTTTATGAATGCATTATAATGCATTATGAAGGTATCTATTACGCATTATTCTCACTTTAAGTAAAGTGTTACCAGCATTTCTTGCATTAAAAAGAAGGAAATCTTAGTCTGTGTCTAATCAGGCAGGTCTCGAAGGACGACAGTGTTAAGCTCTAAAAAAAGAAGAAAAAAAAACAGATTATAAACCATTAGGGGACTCATAATCCAAAGAATTCAAACTTTACACAACATTCACAATGGCCTTGTGAAAATGACCAGATGTCTATAAGACAACGAAAAGGTGAGACACTTCTGATATGTTGGAATAGGCCTACAAGTTTTCTTTTTTATAAGGAAAGAAACCAACAATGTGTGACTCTTTCAAAAATTATTTGATGCCACTGGTGTAAGATAGAATCAATAGAAGCTGTGAATGCTGTTGCCAGGTCTATAAAAAAAGTCCTTTATGTGCATAAAATTCAATAGAATTTATCATTTGGTGGAGAAAGCTAGTAATGAATTTATCGGCATGGCTTTCTACAAACTGGCAGACCTGATAAAGGGGCACCAGAAGACAGGATGAACCTTAAACCAAACCAGGGGAGTTTCTAGCTATTGAAAAGACCAGGGGCTACGTCAAGTTTTCCCGGGGCTTGACTTTTTGTTTTTTGTTTTTGAAAGAAGATTGGTATGGGGGCTAAAATACTTGGGGCTGTGGCCCCGACTGATTGGACCTAACCACACCTATGGACCAGACCCGAAGATAGTGTTACTTAATATCCCAGCCACTAAGCTGCACATATGAGAAACCCATAACAGGAAGACATTTCAGTCTCCTTATATTTCTTACCATAACTAGAGACCGATTTACGTGAAAAAATACAGGTGTTGATTTCCTCGTTTAAGAGTACAAAGGCTTTCTCTGCTTTTTCATAGATGTTCCTTTTGTCCCATTAGCAGTCTGCGACGTGTGGCCCTGTGGATTAGGCCTTTGTTTCTGTGAGCGAAAGGTTGTCATTTCCAATCCCATGACTGAGAGACTGCTTTCGCCTTGGGGCCCTCGAGCGAGGCCCTGAACCCCCATTGTTGCAGGGATCCTATTCTCTCAAGTGCGTGTCGCTTTGGATAAATGCATCCCATAAACACGTTTCATATTGGTCATACAGCTTCCTGTATTAAAACTGGGTTTTAAAAATAGACTGACTGTAATTTGTTATTGCCTCAGATGAGATGAACTATGCCAGAATACTTGCAAGGTGAATGGGAAGAGAGGTAGTATACAGTATAGTATAGTATAGTATACAGACCAAACCAGAGTATTAAACAGCAGACGGAGCTTAAGGCAGCTGCCTCTTACTGGAACGCTCAAAACCTCCATAGCTACCAGATTCCTGTGACAATCTACAGTATTATATCAGCAATCTCAGCAAATACACTTCCAATTTACTTTAATGCTGCAGCCGTGCCTGAGAAAGAATCATAGTGTAGCTCAGTTATGACGGTCCATTGTTTTTTTGAAATTATATTCGTTCTTAACTTAGTGGATACCTGCGGTTACATCTTGGGGGAATGAAGACTTAATTAATTTCTCTAAATAAGCCTTATAAGTGAGCGGTAGTAATTTACCGTCTAGTCAACTCTACAGGTAATCAATGAAGTGTCACCAGTACAGGAACAATAAATTCAATTATCGTGAATTTTCAGAATTTAGAAATTGGGAGATATTTTCTGAAGTGCTAGAGCAGCCAGCCATAAAATGAAACAATCTAGTCTTGAAATATCAGCGGCATGAACTACTTTGATCCTAAATCCTCAGTGATAGAATGTACCTGATTTTCGCAATATTGTTGCAGGCAAGAGAATATTGTTCTGGAGATATTTTAAGCTTTTTTCAGAAAAACCAAGACCCACTGTTACATCAGACTCTTTGACAGCGCTTACAGCTACAGCTACGACTATAGTTTGAAAGGCTTTTGAACTAAGAACACACGTAACCCTTTTATTGGACATAATTTTGAAAAGGACCAGAATACAGATCTCTGTTTGAGCTGGATATGGTCTTTTATCTCTGTATAAGGTATGCATTTTAATTAATACTATGTTAATTCAGCAGCAAAATGTGAACTTAGACTGACCATTGCTTGAATCTACAAAATTTAGAAATGATAAACACTCAGTTCAGACCATGGAGAGTGTTTGCAATAGATTCATGATCATGCAAACGGGGTCCTCCTTTTCCAGGGCTCATACTGGGGTACCAGTATGAACCAGCCAAAGAAAGCCAGGTGATCAAGGGGTGTTCCTCAGTACGCATACTTGACCGTATTTGTATTCTTGTGTACCCATTTTATGTCATCTTCCATTACTGAAGACCCGTTCCGATACTCAAGAATGGAAGTACGCGAGGACGGTAAAAATGTTGTTCATTCCATTGTCCAAATATCACGGATACATCGGTTGCATCCTCGCCTAACGAGACGAATCGCCCTGATTCATTGCGCCCAAAATTCGCCCTAAGAAAGCAAGTTAGCAAGACTGGTCTTTCCAAGACCCCAAGTACAGTCTGTGTGTTTCTGGTATTGAGAAACACACAAAGACTCCTGTCCTGTCCTGTCCAGCCTAGATCCAGAGCTCCGAGGCTCCCAAGTCCACCTCCAGTGACATTCCTTCCCAAATCCTCGCACCAGTCGTCTGTCAGTTGTTTGGGCGACACTCCTCTGCATTCCTTTTCTCCCTGTGCATCCTGGATCACGTTTCCTGAACCCCCATTTTTTTCCCCCATGCATCCTTTCACTTCCTGACCTGCACCAGGAGTGAGTGTAATCTATAATACACCCACATTCAAAGTTATAAATATGGGCATAATTCCTTCTGACTGGCATCCGACTTGTCAACAGAGATGTTCATCTAAATGCAAATAAGCTTTAAAATGTATTAAATAAATACATTTTAAGATCCGTGGAATGAGAGCAATGTGGGTAGCTGGTACATACCAGTATCTTCCTATGTAGGTATTAGGTTTAGTGATCTTAGCTTATCTAAAAATAGCAGAATGATCATGATTAATCAAACGCACACACATACACACACAGACCTGTACTCATGTCTTTGTGCGGACTATCCATTCATTTCTATGGGCAAAACCCTAATCCCAACAATGACAACCTTAACCCCTACCCAGCCCTAAGCTTAACCATGAGTTACCAAAAAAAATACAAGACTTTTTTTAGTTTTTTGATTGCAGTCACAGATTTTTATAAAATTGAATTTCCCCTTGTGGGGACAGAAAAAATGGTCCCCACAATGTCAAAATAACAGGTTTTTATCACATTGTGGGGACATAGTGGGAACTATTATAAATATTATGAGAATTATAAAATGTTCAGATTAATTACTTATTAAGATGTTTATTTGTCCCCATAACCCTGAATGGCTCAAGCAGTTGAATGATGGATGGATGGATGGATGGGTGGATGGATGGATGGATGGATGGATGGATGGATACTTGCGTGGAAATACTCTCAAGCTTCATATATGTAAATAAATAATACCAAGCTAAATATTTCATGGTTCCCTTTGGTATTAGAGAAAGACATACAATTCAGTGACCTATATAGGCAGGCGATGCCACCTAAGTATGATCTAGCCAACGGATCGCTTTTATGAAGGTGAGTGTCATCATACAGTTACTCCGAGGACGAGAGCTGCTGGTGGCCCCTTGAGAAAGTTGTATAACCTGAATTATCTCTGAGAAATATCCTGTAAGGTGATATGTACAAAAGTGTAAGCTATGTGTATGTATACTGCAGGTTTATATATATATATATATATAGAGAGAGAGAGAGAGAGGGGACCTTGCAAAGCAGGCAGATCGGAATCATAAAGCATCACTTCACGTTGATCGCCTCCTCTCCAACGTCACCAATGCAGCGTGCATACACTGTGGCTGGCTTGGTGATGCCTGCCAGTTCGTGCGCCAAGCGCGGAGACTCTAGGCTAACAGAGGCTGGAAATGAATGGTGAATGGTGGAAACTTGCAAATTCTTTCCAAAGCAGCAGTTTTTGTATTATTATTATTATTATTATTATTATTATTATTATTATTGTTGTTGTTGTTGTTATCATTTTTGCCTTTAGGTCTAACTCACATTTGGAAAATGTGTAGAATAGAATAGAATAGAATAGAATAGAATAGAATGGAATTGAGATATGCTATTAATCCCCGAGGGGAAATTCCCTTCTCACCTACTGCTTCTTGCTCTTCATGTGACACGCAGACACTTAAACAAGCTTGGGGGTCCCACAACAGTCTTGGCCAGTGTCTTGCACCCCTGGAGCAATTGGGGATTAAGGGTCTTGCTCAAGGCCCTGACGGTGCCTTCAGATTACCAACCCTAGGGTTCAATGTCATAGCATATCAACACATCGTTTTTGACATTGCATATCATTAACATTTACAGTAAACACGAGTTGTCCTATAAAACTAATTATTACGAAACTCCACACGAGGGCATCGGGTGCTAATTTTTTGGCATGTGAACTGTGCGTCAGAGGCCCCTACTAAGAAAATAAAACCTGGTTTAAATTGGCTGTATTAGCTGGAGTTCTGAAAAATGAATTTAGATGACAAGGGCAGGTAGAAAAGCATGTCCTGTTGGTGCCGTTCAGCGATTTGCTTTATTCATCCAAAACGCTAAGTAAATTTGCTAGTGTGGGAATTGTTCCGCAGTGCTTAGAGCAGATGTTTGGAGGCAACACTGCTATGTCTAACTCACAATCTGCGATTATAAATTAGTGGCTGGGTGTTATCACACACTGGTCGTACCTGCTTAGGGCCTGGCCAGGCCAGGGCTCGGGATTTTATGGGGACGCGGTGCATAAAAGAGCAATTAAACTTGAAGGATGTCCTCTGATAGCCTGTATGAGACATAACACAGCCGTGTTAATAGCTGAACCACAAAAACTAGCTTTGGCTATAAAAGCGGCATTTGGTATTCGAGGAGAATGTACCTTAATGGCTGTTTTAACATCATTTTATGTATATGCAAAGGGAAACTCACACCTTAATCTAATAGCACAAAATATGATGGCTTTGACTCAGCGGTTTGTATCTGAGCAGAGCCCGCATGAACCTCAATGCTTTTCCATGAAAACTAATATTTATGATGGTTGCATAACAGACCAAGTAATCCGGGAGAATATATTTTATGAAAAACAGTTACGTTACCAGGACATACTTCTGTGACAAGCGTTTTAAGGTCTAACGCTCTGGATATAAGAATCCAAGCATGGTGATTATAAATATAAAATTATATAATTATATAATTATAAAAACTCAGGCTTTCTGTCACAGCCTGTCCTGTCCATCCCCCGGTATGACCAGCAGGGGTCGCTGCTGGTCCTCCGGATCCCTTTTGATACTTCTCAGGTGTGTCTTCCTCGTTATACCCAACCTAGTTGTGCTAACCATCCTCACCCGCATTGTGTCAGCCCCTCGTTAGTCCTGTATATACATGCTTCGTGGTCCTGGGTCAGCCCTCGTGTTGCTTGTGTCCTTCCCGATACTCGTCTTCCCGTTTTGACCCCTCGCAGTTCTGTTTATTTCCCTGCTCCTGTTTTGACCCCAATAAAATCCCCTTTTGTTCTCTTAGCGCCTGCCCCCGAGTCCTTCGTTTCATCCGTCAAGATGCTTTCTATACAAAGCAGCTGAGCTATTATGTGTCTATGCATTGTACTTGTGAAAAAATGCATTTTTTTTTGTTTTTGCCAGACAGTTTTACAGTAAAAATGTGATAAATCCAAATTGATTTATCACTAGGTTTATGGGCCATCTGTTAATAATTTGCTTTTTTAAAGAATCTGGTGTATATCAGAAATACACTTTATGAAATCTGATGTACGCCTTAATGAATGCCATGTGTCTGTGGCAGGCAGGACGCCTGACAGCACACTCCTCACTAACTTACATGTAAGTCTTGTTGTCTTCCCTTCACATTGAGATTTAAATGTCAAGAGCTTTAACGAGCAAAAGCAAACTGTTGCCGCATCTTGACACATTCGCATCATGCTATGAAGACACCACGGTCATGAGGCCGGGGTACGGGCAATAATCAGACAATAGGGGTCTCCAGCTTGCTGCTTGAATCCCATTGGATGCTGCAACGGGGTGATGTCACTGTTTCTGGTTTGCTTGTAGCTAATCCCTTCCTGCCTGGCAGCATGAAAAGGATCCTCCGCATATCTATAATTGCTTTTTTATTCTCTGTGTTGCACGGGAAAAGGCACCCGTGATATTGTACGGTCCTTTTTAATAAAGTATGCTAATGATGAGTATAGATGGGGAAGTGAGAGGGAATGAGGCGCAAATGTGTTTAAAATCTGCACCATCTGTTACAAAATCCGTCCAAAGCTAATAAGGAAATGCACAGTATCATATTCAAGATAATTACGGAACAAGGTAAAATGCATTTTCCCCCCCGATGCTATAAAAAAACACTTAAGAACACGACATAAGATAATGCTCAACCAGAATAAATCAGCTGAACACCTGCAGATTCACACGAGTCATGGAATCGCTACGTTTCAAGGTGTTGAAAAGGTGCTGAGATGTTGATGACCGATCAGTTGTAATTAAGCAGTCTTGCGGCATTCATGCAGCTAGCAAATCATTTCCTTTTAAAATACAACTTATGAATCATTACAGAAGACATTAAAAATAAAAACATCCACATATAGTAGCTAAAAACATTCCTATTCCTTTTAGCCGTAAATATTTATCAGGAATTCAAACCGTCTATGCAGTTGAACCATCACATTTCTATGCTTTGACTAAGATGAATCTTGAATTAGCTGTTTTCACTTTTAAATTCCGTTCAATTTCTCTTTAATGTCACTAGCCACCACAGTTAAATTCCCGGCATTTAATGTCCGCAAAGGATTCACATCAAAGAAGAAGGCAAATAAGTTAAACTGCAGACTCAGTTAAGGAAGAAATGTAGACACCCACTCTTATTTCCATTTAATTTAACATCATTGAAATCAGCAAAAAAATGAAGTGCAGTATCAAGGTGACATTTGCGAACATCGACAGTCCACAGTGTAATAGCGCCTGACATTTATCCGAACCACCCATTTCAGTATAATTATTTTTGACAATTTTTTTCTTCGCAGTATGGATTAAAAAAAAATCAGTTGCAAAATGAAAAATGCCCTAAAGTTTATAGATTCCTTTCCTCAGAAATTTTGCAACTCTCGTTCATGCTGACAGTGAGGCCTGCTGAAGACTTGTATGTTTCTGTTACCTGCCCTCTATCAGCACCATAATCTGTATCGGCGTTTTTGTGAAATAAATGAATTCACCACACTCAGCTATGAAAAGCTTGGTATACTCTTTTTAAACTTTTCTTAAAATGTCATTACACTGGCAAAGCCTGAATAAATCTTCTGTACTTGTCATTCTTGATTGCGAAACCCACTCCATCATTCTGTTCTGTATTTCGCTGCTATAGATAACATCCCTTGCGTGCAATTGAGTGAAATATATGTGATTGTAACAAAACTTATCCAGCGTATGAAAATAAAATCGATAAGAACCCTCATCTTGAATAAGTATCAGAATCAGTGTGTGGTTCAGGTTTTCATTTCATTTTTTCACAAATGCCCATTTTAGGAGGCTGGATCCTGAGCCTCGGACATCAGGTTACCCACAAAAACAATAGGGAATCTAAGAACTCGCTTAAACAACAGTCTTTGGAGAATCTGAACTCATCTGCTGTCGCCGGTCCAGCTTTCCAGCACGTGTCTTTCTGATCTTTTCCTTTCCTCCATTCAAAACTTTAGCAGATTGTTTGCCCGGAACTTTCCGGCCCGCAGCGACTACAGCCAGCTAGATCGCTCTGGGCCATTATCTCCTGTAGGTGTGTGACCCGGTGTGCTGACCGCAAACTTAGCATCATTGCCAGACTTCCTTTGGATTTCTCAGCAATGTGAGAAGGGTGTAGAAGACATGCTATCCAGAAAAAGTACTGGGAGACCAAGATTCATTATACCACATACCATATATCATTATTCTAGACACAACAGCCAGACCCATCCATCTTCCAACCACTTCTCCTGGTGCAGCATGCAGGACAACAGACATGTATTAATCGATAAATAACAAGCTAAATATTTCGGAAATTTAACTCTTACTGATATCTGCATCTTAGATCGAGCTTGCACTGGATCAAAAACTAAAACTAAACTAATTCTAAACAGGCAACAGACAAAATAATATACAGTATTTAAATACATTTATTTATTAGTTAAAAGTTCTGATATAATGACTGACAAATGCAAGTGTAAACAGCATGTATTTGATTTGCATCATGTTTGTCATGTTCTGGTCACATACACCCATGGAGTTCTGAAGGCAAAATAACATCTGATCAAACACCCATTGTATCGCCCATTATCTGCTTCTGCTGATGGTTTTAGGCGAGTACGAAGAGACAAGTGTCTCAACTGGCAGAGATTTCCATGGCTCTCGCTGCGGATGTCGGACCAGCAACCCTGTGGTCAAGCTCTTCCTGGCTGTCTTCCCCTCTGGATGGAAAACATTAAAAAAATGCAGGGAGGCTAGTGACAAGGGGCGCCCTACTGTCAGGAACGCGCTAAAGAGTAGCACACGGCTCGTCGAAGGAGCTGAGCAGCAGCTGAGTGTTATATGGATGGCTCCCAAGGTGATGACTGGCACTTAACTGAGCTGGGAGCCTGTCAGAGCCACAGAGGCGGCCCCTGGAACAGCCTGCGGGACAGCTGTTCCTGTTTCCCTCCCTCCACTCAGCAGACAAATCATTTAAAAAAGAACATCCACATGGATTATTATTCAGTTGCAGACAACAACTGACACAACTTCAGTTACAGCAACAGATATAACAGTGTTTATGTACTAACTGACAAGAGGAAGCTACCATGTATTAACGTTAATTGAAGCTTTATCTGGAACGGAGACTTGTTGCAACAATTAATTTCCATCACGGTACATTTTCTTGAAAAAATAATATTGTCCTATGCAGAAGACAAACTCTAAAATAAAACATTCATTATCACCTGGAATAAATCTGTGATAGATCATTTTGGTTATCTATCAACTGTAAAAAAAAAGGGTCTCTCATTAGTCGTCTCATGCTGAGCTTTTCCCAATTAATTATCACAAATGCTATCCTGCCCCATTCCTGTTTCAGGTCTTGTGTCTTCAAAGTGTATAAACCATAGCTTTCAGAAACCCATTACTTAAGGCCATGTTTTTAGTAATTTCTAAACACATTCGTAATGTATTATAATGCATTCATAAAGCATTATAAACATGGCTGTAAATGCTTTTTAAAAGGCATAACTTAATATAGCCACATTTATTATGCTTTATGACTCCCTTACGAAGCTCATAATCCATAATAAACATGGTTCCTATGTGTTATGCTTTTTGATAAACATTTATAGCAACGTTTATAATGCTTTACGAATGCATTATCATATGTGTCACGCCTCCGGGGGTGGGGCTGGACAGGTGCTCCGCATCCGCGGAGGCTTAACGCCCTACAAAGGCGAGGCACGCACAGATCTCCCTGCGAA
>JAODKC010000053.1:3563464-3587750 GCA_026777985.1 Mormyrops attenuatus | reverse complement strand
CGTAATAAACCCCGTATTCCCCGTATCCTGGGTTCGCTCGCCTCCTTCCCCGCTCGCCTCCGCCCCGATCGTGACACCGTGACAATATGTTATTAATTATGGATTACTAAAAACATGACCTTAAGTGAAGTGTTACATAACTTTCATTTGGTTTATTAAATGATTCTAAGTATTGTGCTTTTGTAAATCCTAATATTGTATTGATTTTGTTGTCTTAAGCCACATAATAAAATAAGTAAACAAATAAAATAAGAAACAAAAATCACATTTTATAAATATTCTTTCCTTTTCAGGATAAGTAAAAAAAAAAACACCTTTAACCGAAATACTCAAGCTATACAAAGATAAATGTTCCCTTATAACTTTTATCATCAGGAACAGAACTAAATGTAGACAAACACATATATCCCAAGCTGCGATTCCTGGCAGCGATTCATTTTTTGTTTCATTTGGCTTTTGCAGTCTGCTCGTATTTTAAGTTCCTCCTATAGTTATGCGCTATGTGACAATGTGTATGTATGTGCAGGAATCCCATGTGATATAATGGGGCTTCATAAAGGTTTTGCAACATAAATTTCTGACAGATGATTGGTACAAGATGCGGCAATGAAATTATTTACGAAATTTCAACTCTCTAGATTTCTTGCTTGTGCCTCCTGAGTGGTGCTGCCATGGCAACCTTTGATCACAGTATAGTCATTCATATCTAGTTTTAATAAAACAGGCCTGAAAGCAATATCTGAAATATTGTATAGTGCTGGAGACAAGAGACTATCAGAAATAAACAGCAGAGTTTAAGAGTTTAGAACTTTTTAAAAATTATATGTCATGGCCTATAGTATAGGCATCGCAATGGCTTAGTGCCGTGTTTCCCAATCCGGTCCCAGGCGACCCGCAGACAGTCCGTGATTTTGCTCCCCGTTGGGAGCTGGGAGGTAGCAAAAATGGTTTAGTGGGTTGAAAGATGGCATCAAAGCTGTTGGTTCTGGTTCTGTCCATGTCAAGTTTGTTTATTCTCCTAATTTGGCCAGGGGTGCCGCTAGAGATTTTGGGTCCCATTAAAGCGTACTCTACTAGAGCCCCAACCCAGACTAATCCAATATTGTTACAATTTTTTTTTTAATTGTCCTAACTGCCGCCCCCCCATGTACTAGTTCACTCTAGTAGGATGATCATTTCTTATTGTTTTACAAGAAAAATGTACTGCCAACCTCTGACAATTATTTTTCAACGGTTATATCAAACAAATGCATGACTGAGACACATCCCCCATCAAAACATTGTAATGCAGCTAGTCTTTAACAAAGTTTGTTCGAGGACAGAGTGAAACCCAGTCTAATTATAGCACTTTGCAGTGACAGACAAATAATAGCTAGTGTGACACTGACAATTATATTTCTTGTAAGAGCATGTACTAGAAAGAATGGTGACTGCTAAAAATGACGCCAGAGGAAAATACTTGTATTGCACTGTTTACAAAGTTCACACAGCCCATGCTGGATCTGTTCCACAAGGCTGAAGACATCAACTGTCTCAATAACTATTGACACTTCTGTTTGTTTGCACAAACAAATAATAAGTTAAATATTATGGGCTAAAACTGCAAAGCCCATATAACATTCAAATACATTTCATTGATGAAGAATTCAAATAAATGCTGGCAACAACATTTCGACCTTTGTATTCCAAAATGATGCAACTTTACTTAAACATCAATTCTCACAATGACGAACATAACAAATGTACTGTAACACAAAAGTAGAGATGAAATTATGTTGTCTCAAAGCTACAAACAAACACCCAACTTCTACAGACAAAATCTGGTTATATGCAAGTGCAAACAGCCATTACGGATATATCATTGTTTAACTCATGTAGTATTTACTGAATCAAATAACAACATCAAATGCTGTATTTCACCGAATGTGAAGCAATTAAATAGCAAAAGTGTTAAAACTTATTGCAGATGTGTTACATTGAAGATGACAGATTTCAGGAAGTATAGAGGTTATAGATCACATTGTGACCTGTGGGTCACTAGGTCATGTCGTGAGAGGAAAGTGTTTAGTTTAAACTTCAGCTATGTGAATATTTCACACGTGTAAGCCACTTTGGATGAAAGCGTGTGCTAATATGTTAACATCATGCAAACATGTGGTGATATGAGAATCTATATGTGATCTCTAGTGGAAATGAAAAGTACGATGCTTGCATCCAGGTCTGTGTTTGATACTCTGCCA
The DNA here is from genome assembly GCA_026777985.1 of Mormyrops attenuatus. Lineage (NCBI taxonomy): Eukaryota > Metazoa > Chordata > Actinopteri > Osteoglossiformes > Mormyridae > Mormyrops > Mormyrops attenuatus. The sequence goes on along the minus strand of JAODKC010000053.1, from coordinate 3,585,510 downwards.
TTCCAAAGATAATCATACGTTTGCCTAGCTCACTGCTTCTAGAATCATCTGTCAATCAAGACTGAATATGACTGGCAAATATATTTGTGTATTAAAATGACAATTACCTATGTTTTCAAGGTATGGCGAAGATTCAGCACTTGACTCAATATCTGCGAAAACATCTATATTCGTATGCCTGCCATTGGCTCTGCTGTTACACGATGAACCTTCTTAGTATCCTTGAAATCAGTCCTTTTCTATGTAAATGTGGATCAGCATACAGAATTATTAATTACTTGCAGGCCGTAATATAAGATTTTAAATATTCAGGCCCAAGATCACGATTCTGCCCTAACTTTGAATGTAATTTTTTTTTAAAAGAGACAAAACTGAAGAAGGGGCATGCCCCTAATGTAAGAACAATGTAGCAATTTGATAGTTTACTGTCAGCAAAAAGCGCTGAGATCTTACATGACATTAATATCATATTAACACGGGTTCCTGTAATATCTCTTAGGACATTTCATCTTCACCTTGCATATCAGGGTTTTTTATGCACATTCACACAGTTTATTGAAGTAGGACACAATCATATGTAGTAAGGTGAAAAGGGAGGCGGCTGTTTACAAAATGTTTAAATGTCGCTTTGAATCATTGATTTAGACTCTACTGGGAAAAAATGTAAGTACTCAACCTGGAGGCCTACCTACCAGGTAAATGCTGATATTTATGATTCCTATGTTACTGTATGTAAATATTTTATATTGAAGTTGTAGTGCAGGTTGACAATGATTATCATTACAATCTGTCGTTCACCTGCTTATTTGGGGCTGAGTGACAGGAAGCCTATCCCAAACAACAAAGCACCAAAGGCAGGGGACACCCTGGACGGGACGCCAGTCCATCACAGGGCACAAGGCAGGGGACACCCTGGACGGAATGCCAGTCCGTCACAGGGCACAAGGCAGGGGACACCCTGGACGGGACGCCAGTCTGTCATATGGCACACAATCAGTATTTCAACAGCAATTAACCTGACCTTATGTAACCTGAGCCATATTATTATTATTATTATTATTATTATTATTATTATTATTATTATCGCAGCAGCAGTAGTAGTAGCAGCAGCAGTAGTAGTAGTAGCAGTAATAGCAGTAACAGCAGTATAGCGGTAGTAGCATCAGCAGCAGTAGTATAGTAGTAGTAGCAGCAGTAGTAGTAGCAGTAATAGCAGCAACAGCAGCAGTATAGTAGTAGTAATACTGTAGCAGCTGCAGTAGTAGTATAGTAGTAGTAGCAGCAGTAGTAGTAGCAGTAATAGCAGCAACAGCAGCAGTATAGTAGTAGTAATACTGTAGCAGCTGCAGTAGTAGTATAGTAGTAGCAGTAGTAATTATGTTGTTGTTGTGTCCTGTTGGTCTACTGGCCAGATGAGTGACAGCTAAGCAGGGATTTGTCCGAGTGTCTCTGTGTGTGCATATGATTGGCCTTTAGCAGGAGTCTGCAAACCATATGTTCTGAACACGGTGACTCCTAAGCAACAGTGTCTGCGGTTCCTTGTTTCTGTCCTACTGGGTGGTGGAAGCAAGAGGAGCTGGAATCAGCGTAGGTGGAGCGTAGCCCGCGGGGATGTTAAGGACGCTAAGTTAATTTTGTCAAGGAGATGGAGGGGAAGAGACAGGCCATGGGACTGAAATAAGTATCCTTGCTTTTCTAAAAACCAAAGAGGATACTGGCTAGCAGTCACTCGGCTTCCACTCTGCTACGTTAATTATCTATCAAAACCCTGTTCCACACTTGACGTGGCAATGGTACCACTGCATCCTCAGTAGGAACCATGCCTTGAATCTAGATATATAACAACAAAATGTATTAAAATATTTCAATTATGAAATACCGACACAACATTGTTAATCATAATCATATATCATAAATTAAACTAACATGTTATGCTACCCTTGAAAACAGAAATTAAAATGAATGGTGACTGTTTTCTGCACAATGTTGGCAAGCTCAAGCACCCTAATGTACAAGCACCCTGGAAGAAACTTTCTTGGCAGTCCAGATTTGCACAGCATAACATTGGCAGGTAGCTAGTACAGATGGACATGAAGCCTCGGGCACATTAATTCATTAGCGTGGCACGTAATCTTCAGTCTGTTCCCTTAATTGTCTTCGGCGTGTTGCTTGGGAGCAGAGTACGATGCCACAATGTAAACGATGTAAACAGCCTGGTAGACTTTGAACATGCTGATGTTTGAGGGGTTCAACGAGGCCTTCACTCTGTCAGCGGTATTATTTATTACTCAGAGACTTTTGTCAAACTGCTGTCGCATTTTTCCACCGGCTGGGCTGTTGAGTCAAGCAAAGTTTTCAAAACACAGTTGGTAGCCGACGACAAACAATGTTTTTTCTTCCACTTCACCACAAATCGCTGACTGAGCTGCAGTTTTAAGAAATCAATTATGAGTAGCAATCAAATCACATGATATCAAATATTTCAGCTTAAGCCCCAGTGTAATTTCGTGAGTTTTCTTTGAAAAAAGACTGTGCCTTTTGAAAAGCCACATGAAATCGGAAAAAAATGTCTTCGTAGATGTATATATATACATATTTTTTCAATTCAATTACAGGAAGAAAACCAGAGAACCAGAGACAGTCACCCTCCCACGTTAAATATTCCCTCTGCTAGTCTATAAGGAGTCTTCAGCCTTTCTGACAGGGCTTGTGTTAGACAGCTGTTGCCCAGTTAATGTCAGTGCATCATTTTCTATGTGGCCTTTTAATGAAAAAACTCACAAAACTAAATTTACCTAAGACCATCCATGCAACTGCTTGTGGGAATGGCTAATTTTTAATCAAAATAAATCCTTACAGTACAGTATACCTTTGTCACTTTATTTAATTTACATCCTACTTAATATCATCTGGAGATATTGCCTTCAGACACTATTGTGTCATCTTCTCAGTAATAGTCTAATTAATGTCACATTTTGACAGGTAGCACTACTGAAAAATCTAATTCCAATTTCACCTAAATCCCCAATTCACCTAAGCAGCATGTCTTTCTCCCATTTTAATTTGATCAGTGTGTTTTTGCCCTAGAGATCATATTGGCAGACATGTGACTGGCCCCCTCTGAAGCAAGCAAGACTCGAACTCGATTTCAGAGAAACGGCAGTTTGCAGTATAAAGACTGTCACAATCTAAAACAATGAAATGGCAAACTCCCCTTATTTGCATGTTATTATATGAGTGCTATCTACACCTCTTTTTCTCCAACCAATCCAATTCTCATGCATTATTCCACAGATGAACTTTTCTGTTTAGTAAGTCCTCTTTCTCTCTTTTCTATATTGTTTTTCAAATAGTTTTTTTGAGTAGCAATAATAATAATAATAATAATAATTTTAAAATGCATACAAAACAAAAACTGTGCACAGCAACGAATAAGCATGGTATGGTTTTGTTTGTAGTTGTGTTATTCAGAACTTTCTCAAACAAACTCGACCTCAGCCTTTTATCTTGCTTTTGTCTTGCAATTTCCTGGGCTCCAAAGCTGAGATAACATTATTATCAATGTATTCGTCAAGTGATGGAAGTAATTCATTTTAAGTACATTCTCAGGGTCTTTCAGACGACATACTTTTTTATTCCTCTACTCAGAAGAAAAACATCCTCAAGACTGAGTTTTAGATGTGTCCACTTAATTCATATATTACTTTTTATTAAATCAGATGCACAATAACAACAAAAATATGATTTGGGATTTTGTACTGTATATATAGACACACATACACACACAAAGTGCTGGGCAGGGTTCGACTAATCATTCATCACTCATTAGCAAAGCTAACTTCTTTGTTAGCCGATTCCTTTGAAAACTGTTAGCAGACCAATTAGCTTCCACTAAATTTTGTTCTGCTAACTATAAATCCACTAACAATATTTTGCATGTAAAGTGAATAAACTTTAATGGTGAAAAACATTTGTAAATTGTAAAATCACACATATTTTTTCCTGTCTGCAGTGAATGTATCTGGCACGCTGTCCTTGTTCACTTGTATTTAGCCCAGACTACCTTAAATCTGACAAGTTATCTGGGTAAGCAAGAAATCCTACTTTGTGGTACAGCCCGCCAGATGTATTTTCCGGGTTCTGATTGACAGAGCTATAGACTAATAAAGAGCTAAGACCCTCCTTCCTAGTTCCAGGTAAATGGCGCCATGTTTGTAGTCCCCAAGCGACTTCAGTGAGGGCAAAATGTCAGTATGGGCCAGTTGCCAAATAGTGCATAAAAAAAAGCTTATAGTCAAACCAGTCGTGCTTATCAGTGTGCCACAATACCACTACTTAAGCGAATCCACTTCAAATAAATTGTATTAGAGAAAAATGTATAAAATTCAAATGGTTTGTTTCTGGACTGCAGTTCAGTTAAACCTCTGACTAAAATGTTCTGTTCTGTATCTCAAATGCTGCTTTTTTATATGATTTGATAGAGCTGAGTGTAAGGACTAGGATTGGTCTGACAGCACTGTTTGTTTGGTTATCCTTTCTGCAGAGGGCTGCAGCTTCAGCACAGAACCAAATCCGTACAAAATATTTACAATGGAAAGATGCTTAATCCCGATCCAGAGTTCTGTGTCAATAATTACATGCAACAATACAGCTGCCAGCTTCACGCATGTTTCCACTCTACGATGTTTGAAGACTATGGCGTTCCATGAAAAGAGATTTATTGGGACTGAATACACACTCACTGCACTAATTTGTTGTCCAGTCAAGTCTCAAAAATGGTTCCCTCTGCGGTTAAACGGGTTAATCGACCAATCACATCTTTGTGTGCAATGAGGATGTGAGTTAGATTCCTGACATCATAGTTACCCGGATACATAAAGTACAGTAATGAGTTCTGTACACTGGAAATATATGTAATTCTCAAGAGAATAAAGATAATGGGAATTCATATTGGGAATAATGAATACCAGAGGTTACATATTACTGGTTGTGGAAATTGCCTATATAACGGCAATAGCTGTAAATATGAAGTTCTGTTGTCAGAGATATGTATATTGCATTTCTCTGAATTTCATTATATGGTGGTGTAAACAGTAGTGATCACATTTTTCTTTGTGGTATCATCTGACTGTAAGACAGCGTAGTACTTTCTAGAAACGACGGTTGATCTCCTACATTCACTGCCAGCATTGTGTCAGTGGGTTCTATGATGCCACTTTTCCTGCTGCACAATAAATTCTGGGATAAATTCTGATGACCTTACAGGTCGTTCCATTCTACATGTATATATTATCAGCTAACATACTACAACATGCAGAACTCTGTGTTTGTGTTTTTAAGCAGATGTTTTTTTAACGTGGAGATTTTCTAGGCTGCTAAATTAGGCACACTTCTTCGTGGGTGGTATATTGCATCTCATATCCTGAGGTTAAAAAAAGAGTTTTTAATGCACTAGTAGCAGTTGCTAAGCCTGTACTAGCTCAGGTTTATCCGGTAGCGCTTTCACACTGAATGCCGTGCTCTGTTGTTCACCTTGACTGTCACTGTGCGCTACATAAAATACCCCCTGTAGCTTGCTGCGCACAGTGAGACCCCCAAGAGGATTTTTTATTTCGGCACAAATGATCATCTCGTTATGATGCAGTACGGCTGAAGGAAAACTGCCAAGAAGCAGACGGAGATGTCAGACACCTGCGAGGCGGCAGGTGGGGGCTCCCATCTTCAGAGCAATATCGAGAGGCAGCTCGACTCCCTCCCTCGTTTCAGTCCCTCAACACCATGGACATGTGTCTGGGGGGGAAGGAGGTGGTGAGGAGTTGAAAGCATATCTACGAGGCCCCCCAAGCAGAGTTGGGAGACACTATAAAAATGGCCATGGTGGGTTAGGGCATTTTGCCTGTACAAAACAATCATAGAGCTTTCAGTGATGCAATGACTTTTGTGTAGGTCATGTGACTATCTCTGGTTATGCTAGTAATGTTATATATTATCTAATCATTCTCATTATGCTGTAATGAAGCACTGAGGCACCGGTGGCCCTATAAACCGAAGATCTTTGGGAAAGTAAAAGGGCACAATAATTAGCATCATTTAACTGTTATATGAGTAAAATGCATAATTGAGCAGCTGGCTGAGAGGAACTAGGCTATACTGTGCATGTGGACATAATACATATAATATTATGCATAGAAATAGACATGCGATAGATACATGTCAGGTGTTTCCATAAGCACACATATATGCAGCATATTATAGAAATTACCATATTATATAGACGTCCATGAACACTTTAAGTGTTACTGGGCACAATGAGGGTAACATAAAAGTAAATATTTCCTCACCACTTCATTAATCCATTCATTAATTATAACCCACCTTACTTCCGACACATAGGCCATTTAATATATGACTATTAATTATTAAGACTAGCAATGCTTTCTTTTATCATTCATGTACAAAAAGATGTTACTTTTTGTACATGATTGTAAATGATTCCCAGAGGGTCAAATTGTATAACCTCGCCTAGGTAAGATTCATTAGCTTGTAGACCAAGCAGAAATTAAGCAGACTATCTTCCGTAGCCTTTCCGGAAGATGTTGAACAAAAGGTTGAGGTTAATCCACTCTGAGTCTTTCAAGCGTGCACTAATGTCTTCTCGGTTTGGCCCTGTATCGGAATACAGGTGGTGGGAAATGAATTGGAAATTTCTTTAATGACCTGGTGGATCGCAAATTTAAATGTACAGTCACAGACCTAACTTTGAGTCTCTACGGGTCAGTGGAAGATTTTGCTGTATTTCTGTGTTAGGTTTGTTGTGCTGCATGTTATTGTGGGTGAGATATTTAACAGGTGAAAACAATATCTGCTATAAACACGTGAATATTGTGGTTGCAAAGGGGCAGTATGTTTCTGGAAACTTTCCAGAAACTTTCCATTCCATGGGAAGTTAAGCTGAGGAATCTTTCCATGCGAATTACTGGAAATGTACGGGGAATAACAGAATATTCACAGAATTTTGCAACCCTAGATAAGAAAAACAAAGTGCAATGGTCCTTAGGACCATGAACTGAATGATGAGACATGGTGTTTAGATGATCAATCATGGTCACATGACTCTTCCTTCCATGATGACCACTCACCATTTCCTGCACAGAGCATTTATGACTGAAATGACACTGAGAAATAATTATGATTTTAGACATTTGAATTATTAAGTTGGGAGTTTTATTAAACCCAACAAATATCTGCTTTTTAGATTCAACAAACATGGTATAAGGTCCTTCTTTATCTACTACTGTACAGTATATGCACTTGATGATTCAGGGATGTCTAATTATCAAGATGAATACCTGTTGAAATTCACTGCCATAGGTTTTGATTACCTTCAACATATAATGGTAAGTTCCTTTTGGCAGTTTCAAAATTATCTTTAAAGATGTGCAAAATGTTAACTGTCTGTGAACTTGAATCTACGAGACGCTGTTCTATGTAGTCAAATCATTGTAAATCTGAATAGGTTAGAATCACCTTTATTGAGAGGCGTTGTAGGTTATTGGGGAAGCATGATGATTTTCTCATTACAGATTTATCCAGTGTGCGAAGTACTGGGGGGTCCGGGGGGTCCGACACCCCCGATTAACTCATGAAAGCCTCTAAAAGCCTCAAAAGAGAAATTTTGCGCAACAAAAGGGAGATGGGGACCCCCCTGAATATTGACAGGTATTTTGCACACTGGATTTATCTGAGAAATACTAATACCAGTGTAACTGTTGGGAATTTAAAAGGGTTTAAAATATTCTTAGTTACTCTTCAGGCACAGTGAACATGAGGCAGGACTCGTTCTATTGCTCAGCAAGGGATGATGTCAGTCTTCTGCGGAAGCGCAGTGCTGTTTCCAGGCAATGTGTCTCATTCCTCAGGGCTGCTGGACTCGGTGTCAGTGTTGCTTGTTAGGCTGTTTATCCAAGCGTGCCTCGTGCATCCATGATGTGGCTTTCATCAGAGGTGGGCTCTTTGTTTCAGCCACTGTGGGGCCTGCGGTGGAGCCAAAGTCTTCAGCCAAAGGTTGGGCTTAAATACCATCACCCTTGGCAGTGTAACAATGGGAATGCTTGCATCACCAGCTGCCGCCTGTGTTTCTCTGTGCGTCTGTCTGCAGGGGTGGGTCTGTACGACTGTCCAGAATCTGTCTTGCATTGACTCAATTGGTATTCAATCCGAAGTTCAATACGGACATCTTGTGTTTTGTATAATACAAATAATATGATTGCTTGCAGAACATGATACAGAATCATAGATCACATCATAGATATATGCATAGATCTGCTCTTGTATGCTTACAAGCATACTTGTTGTAATTGTTAAGGTTCAGTAATATAGAATTTAACATCAGCTCCATCTATGATACCTATACATGTTTATGAACAAATGAATGAATATTACATATATATAGGTCTTTACAGAGTCAATGTAGAGCCACTTCAACCCCCACCACTGTGTAGCCCCCACCTGGCTGAGGCATCAGCAGCCATTCTGCACCAGCACACCCACCACACAGTAGCTAAGGTGGTGAAGGGGCAGAAGAGAATTCACCAGTTAGATATAGGGGACGATTCAGAGGCCAGATTTGAAAGGGCTACAGCGGGCAATTTAGCCAGGGCATCGGGGTACCACCCCAACTTCTTCTAAGGATGCCCAGGGATCTGTTATGACCTAAGTATCAGGACCACAATTTTACATCTCATCCAAAGGACAGCACCATCTTTACAGCACAGTGTCCCAATGACTGCACTGGGTCATTAGGACACACAGACCACAGTATGGGCTAACCTGTCAGCCACAACAACACCTCTTCCAGCAGGAAGCCCGCTTTCCTAGTGGGTCTAAGTACTGGCCTGGCCCAAACCTGCTTAACTTCAGATGGATTACTTAGTCTGAACTACAGGGAATATAGCTGCATGTCTCTGAAAGTGATGTGATGAGATAGATTGACCATTTGGCCCATTTTCGAAGGGGACAAAGTATCTGGAGATACTTTCAAGGTGCTCAAGGTATTATTCTTGCTTCATTGTTTTACTGAGGGAGTGAGTATGGGGTCTGGGCTGCAAGATGGGCTACATCACTGTGCTTACACCATTCACATGAAACTAGAGTGCTAATTAGCTCTGAGCGTCATGGCTACATGAGAGTAACGAGCATCATTACAGGTGACTGTGTGCCGTGCGATGTTTAGCTATAGAAATGCGTTTATACATGCTAATGCATCTGCACATTGTTAAAGGGGATTCAGATACTGAAGCCCATTTGGCAAGAACATCTATGCAGAATATTAAAACTTCCAGCAGGATTCTCCATGTTATTTTCAATCAATCTTTAATTCCTATTATAGGAAACTGCAGAAGGTAAAAACTCAGAGGACAAGATCAGGCCAAGTAAATATTGCACATCCAGCTGTCTTCCTCAAAGTGGTGTACAAAATAAGACCAGAAACGGAGATAGACTACAAAGTTGGAATATGCTACACACTCGCAGACCTCGTTCAAACTCCTGATCACAGATTTGTTTTTCCCTTTGCTTCGCTTCTTTAGAGCCGTATTAACACCTTCTATGCGGTACATCGGCGTCCCTTTTTGTCAACCCCCCCCACCTCAACACTGATTTTTCTGCTGTCTAAAATCATTAGTGTAGCGATTCTTTTGGTGTATCCGTGACATACAGTACGGTATACAGAAGTCTTCAATAAATGTGTTGTCTATGTTTTGGTTTCATTTTTTGATTTCAGTTCTGGTCTTGCCATTTTAATATTTATTGCAATTGTAGTTACTGACTCCTAAAGGGACACAAATTTTTGGTGTCTGATGTTATTTCAAAAATGTAACTAATTAAAAAGCAACCAAAGACTACTTGTCAAAGAACTTCTTAATTGCTATTTTATAACTATAATTTGGGTTTTAATTTATTACTACTAAATAAATATTTTACTTAAACCGATTGTCTGATTTATGTGATATATATATATATATGTAATCAAATGAACAATTATATTTTGGTTATAAAACTAATAAATTTGCCATATTTTTTACAGAATTAAGCAAGTGTCCCAAGTTTTTCTGTGAGCACTGTAATGCACAGCCAGAATCATTTAGCTTGGCGAGAGAGAGAAAGAGAAAGAGAGAGGGAGAGGGAGAGAGAGAGGAAGCGCATGCGGGTGTCAGACAGCAAGTGTCTGCGAGGCCTCCAGCGATCCTGCAGAAGGTTTTTTGCAGAGCCAGTAGCACCCGGGCGATCGAGCTGTTCTCATTCACCACAGCCATCAGCCTGTCTCGAGTGAGTGCATTTTGCTCCCCTCGGCCCAAGTCCCCAGCCACTACAGCATTTACTTCAAACGACCCCAGGGATTAGCTAAACAGAAGATGCGAGGCAGATGCCGACCCTCAGAAGGGCTGCCGCATTTCCTGTAAACGATGCCGGTTTGCAGAGGATGTCTCGCCCGCTTCAATCTCTTCAGTGTCCTCTTACGACTCAGCAAGCGCCTTTCTGTGGCGCTGGCCCTGGTAGCGAAAACCGCTGAGCGGATCCTGCGGCTATAAAGCCGAAACACAAACACGAACAGTGTTTCGTTTCAAAAGAGCGTGGTCTAAAATAACACGTCCGCTAACAATATGATGGAGAATGCTCGCTGAAGAAAATTGCATTTTAAAACAAGCAGCAGGCACGACGCAGTGGGAGAAGAATTATCATTCTGCTCGCAGGCTTCAGTTAAACAATTTGCAATTTAAAACAAAATGGGACTCCTTCTTCTTGCCCCTTTATGCAGTGGCTCTCTGCCATTTTTTTAAGCCAAGTGGTAAAAATTCCACTCCATCCATACTAATCCCTGATATCTATCCTGAATTTAACAAAAAACAACCAAAAAAAACTAATACATTAAGCACAGATTTGCACCCAATAGCACCTTTTCAACTTGAGTAGAATGAATATAATGACCATTTTACCGGTGCTAACGTGAATATCGTAACATAAAAATACTATTTATTGAAGCTGAGCACTTTGGGAAACAACCAGCATGATATAACTCTGGATTAATTAACTCTGGCTGGGAAAGGCAGTGACAGATTGATGAGCATGTATCTTTCCTCTACAGAATTCCAGCGCAATCAGAAAACAAGAGCTATTCCCCGTTCAATTCAATTTCAGTCTAATTCAGTTCATTTTTATATAGTGCCCTTTCAGACACAGTCACCCTAGAGCAGTCGAGTTCAAGGAAAATGTAATCCAACTTCTGTTGGATGCATTTAAATCCTCTGATGACATGATGATGATAAAACAAGGGAAAAAGAAAAAGGAAACATATGTGGATTCCATCCATCTTCTGAAACCGCTGTATCACAACTGGGGTCGTGGGGGGGACCGGAGTGTATTCTGGGAACAGGCAGGAACCAACACACAGGGCCAATTTAGAGACACCAATCAACGTATCCTGCACACTTTTGGACTGTGGGAGGAAACCGGAGCCCCCAGCAAAAAACCACACGAACATGGGGAGAGCATGCAAACTCCACACAGGAAGGACCCAGGACTGAACCCAAGACCATTTTGCTGTGAGGCAGCAGCACTAACCACTGTGCCACCACACCACCCATGGGGGTTCCAGTTTCCTCTTTATATTTTTCTACTATACCGAAAATGTCCTTATAGAAGCAGAGGGCAGATCCACACTGCCGTCACTGACCTGCCTTCAGTTCAAGTCAGGGTTGTCTGTACTTGTGGTGGTGCAGTAAGTCACCCCTGTGTTGGGTTTTGGGTTGACCAGAGGTTCCCAACTAGGCAAGAAGAAAACAAAACAAATTACATCATACAGTCAAAGTGAAGGGGATATGACTCCCTACTAGAATACACACACACACACACACACACACACACGTACACAATATGCCAAGAATAAAAGGAGATAATTTTAATGCCACCAACTTACAGTTACATCTCCTTCAGATTGGACATTGACGACGAGAATACTTCTCCAAATCAAGATCAAAATATGCAGTGAATTACAGTATCTATCAAAGATTCACTGTCTGCCTGTATTTAACATGTATTTTAAAAGGACAACAGCACAGTTTAATGTTCTTCACCTGTAGAAGTTTCATTCATTTTACTATGGGTTATCAGACCACATCTTACCAATGGGTTGGAAACCAATGTGCACTATAAAAACAGCAGGAATATTTAGCTCTATGTACACAGTTGTAAAGATTGTAGATGTCCTTCCTAAAAGACCTCAAACTGAATATACCAACTATTAATTCAATGGAGTATATTTATGGAATCAACTGTAATATGGAATTAAGAAAATGACACTATAAAAGTCCAGGGCAGTGAATATTTCAGAATGTATGCAATAAGGTCATTTTATTTTTATTAAATATAATATATGTTACAGACTGATCTTCAGCTGAATCACCAACAAGCAGAAAACAGCATCACTTGAGGGTAACCCCCCCACCACCCACAGTAGATCATTCATCATCATCACTAGATCCAAGAACAGTTTCCAAGACCCCCCGGTCTAAATTTCCTCCTTGACAGCCAACTTTTGAAGCCGTCATTTGTAAACAAACAGCAGCAACAAGCGCTGCTGGCACGTCTTTGGCGAAACCCAACGTTTTCACACTGGAATAAGATAAGGTGCCAGTCAGCTTCCAGCATCCGAGGCTGAGGAGTAAACTGAACCCCATCCACCAGGCTTCTCTTTTAATTATAACCTTCGCCTTAATTCTTGACAGGACTGTGCAGCTATGGTCTAGTTCTTGCAAAGGGACTTGGAGAAGGAGAGACAATAGGGAAACTATAACAAATGAACTACACAAGAAACGAAACAACCGCATGTGGTCAAAACAAAGGTAGGATATGGGCAGAAACAGGCATAGCGTTCAAGCACATATATACACCTATAACGGGGACTACATGAGGGGCAGGTGCAGACTGTAACAACTGACTAAATACTGGGGCTGGGAACAAGAAACAGGTGAGGGTCATTATTACTAAACATTCAGGGCTCACATGCTAGGAATGGGTTGGCCAGCGACACCTGCTGGTCATGCCGAGATGACAGGCAGGGCAGGGACTTGTCTCGACACTAGTCACTGTAACACCCTCCATCCTGATGCTGTCCATTGTGTCGGTCTCTGTCCTGACAATGCTCTGCTCTCCCGGTCTCATTTCCACTCCCTTGGCAGTCCATGCGAGTCCTCTATTTTGGCCCATACACCGTTTTTTTTTTTTTTGGGATGAATTCACTGACTTTTTCCATTGTGCTTTCTTTCCATCAATATGATTATGGTCATAGGATGCTCGCATGGAAGATGAAAGCTATGCTATTCAGTTTGCTTTTGAAAATGTGATTGAATCATCCGGTTTTGTCTGAAAACATAAGGGCCTTGGTTACTACCATGATAGCTCCCGTAACTACGCCTTAGCCTACAAGCATGACATTTATTTTAGGTGCATGTTGATCACCACTGCTGTCACTTCACATTGAGCTTTATAGATTTGATCCCAGGTGCCATGTCTTAAATAAAAAAGCTTTCTATTTAATAATGTCTCATCAAATTCAGCCGATACTGACAAACATGGATGGACGCGCTATCACCGTAAGCAGCGCGGCCCCTTACGAGGAATGGGGAGTATATCTCATCTGATTTTATCTTGTCTGGTAAGACTTCAAACTTTATCATCATAAGAATGCAAAGGAGTGAACTTTCAACTCTGAAAAGAGTAAAAACTTGCAATTTTTTCTTCAATAACGTTGCCAAATTTTCTAAGAATTAGCCCACCTAGTATAAAAAAATAGTGTTGAGTTTGTGACACTCCTTTAACCCCAGCGTTTGTAAGTTTGGAGCCAAGATCCAAAGTAAATCACCAGGCTTTAAAACAAACAGGCGGGTCTGTGACATCTCTCCGCTTGAGGCTGGTGATGAAAGTTTCAGATCTTTGCCATTTCTTTCACTGGATGACTGGTGCCTATTTTTCTGCAACTGGTTTCTCTTGGTTTTGCCATAACAGGGCCTCATTATTCAACTAACAACATTTGACTCCCACATTATAGATGTGTCTGGAATCGTTTTCTTTCCGTAAACATATGGAATTAAGTCATAAAAGTTCCATCTCCGCGTGATGTAGCAAAGCAGTCCATGCATTAATAAGACGTGGCCGCCTAAAACTATCTGAGAAGATGTGCGTAACAGTCCGTCACTTCACTGATTCTAAGTTTAAAGGCTGAGCATAGAATGTTTCTGAGTAGACACACCAGCCCTGACATTTCTCGCTGATTTTCCCCTTCAATGCACTCTTTCATTATAACTTTTTTATGGCGCTCTCGTTCTCGTGCTTTTTCTAGAATAACCTGCTGCCTCTGCTTTGTCATTATTTAGTGCCGGCCGGTTTGGGTCTGTCACTGCAGTTACATGCATACTCACATTTATTTATTCCAGCATACTGAGGTTATTCCACACTGATCTCAGGTATAGCCGTATGCTTGTCATGCTAACAATGGGAATTTTATCATGCAGTTCAGTTTTCTCTATGAAATTGACCTGTGCCTATATCCAGAGGTACGTTGCTAATTCATCAGCCAGATTTATGCTACAATCCTGTCATTCTGCATCAAATATCTATTCACGCTGCCTCTGAGTTTTGAGTAAGTGCACCATGAACCCTGTCAGTCCCGCCCATGCTAAAATGACTTATGCACTGTATCGCATGCCATCATTCGCAATGCATTTTATGAGTGGCATGATACGCCGTTTCTAAATTTAAAGGTAGTGTTCTCTTGAATTATTACTCAATCAGTTTTCTTTAATGAGGTCGGCGAGTTAGTCATCCATCTTTTTTTTGTTTTAAAATTCCTCTAGAAAATTTACTGTAATGTACTTTGTGACAGCTTGCAAATGTAAAAGCAGTATATTGATTGCAGTTTCAATGACTGATTGAATTAACAACAGTAATTTTTTCCTATTTAATTTTCATAAAGGAAACTTTAAACAAGACAGACGCAATAAGCAATAACATCCAGATATATAAAATAATGATAGATTCAACCTGAAGATATTAATATTCACCATGGAAACTCTCCCAAGTACAGGAATCTCATCACCACTCTGAAAAATAATTACTTTAAGGTACAATATTGTCAGTTTTATTTCTTTAATGTGGCACAAACTCAAAAAAAGGAGATTTTAGTTTGCAAGACTGGAAAACTACAAAAGTCTTGCAGATGGCATTTTTTTCCTGGCGTGGTACTTGACAAGTAAAGGAATTTGCACCTTTTTTGAGGATTTTTGCCTGAGAGCGTGGAACCTCGGTCTCTTCATCTTTAACCTGCTGATAAAAGTAACAGTCTTACTAATGGCCAATATCCAATTTCACAAGCTTCAGAAGACGTTTCACGTACGCTTACTTTTATTTTAGTTAAATAAGGCATTTTTTTGCACTTCAGCAGTCGCTTGTTTTTGAAAAAAAAAAAAGAATAATTAAAGTATACTCTGCTCCCGTTCGTTTTATCCACATATATGCATTCCTTTCTTGTGACACGCCGCCAAAAGAGACAGGATTCAAAGGGGAACAGTGCTGCTATATATGATTATTCCCTTTACATGAAAGCAATGTAAACACTCAAGTTCTTGTATAATTTAATGGTTGTACTCTCACAGCCTTCAAGTCTGGGTCTTTGTAACAACCTTTGAAATAAATGTCATTAGAAGATACTACGAGGCTGTAAAACACATGAACCGAACACACAGAAGTACAGAAGAACATGCTAAGGCCGAAAAGATCATTTTTGAATTTGGCCAGCAGGTTATTCAGAACCTCGGGACAACATCGTACTACCGGAGAGGGCAATTTGTAAGTCCTATGCAGCTATGTGCTATAAATACGTCGGATCTCCTGAGATGTGTAATGGAGCATCTCGGCTACATTTAGATATGCAGGTGTTGACAAACTGCTGTATGTCTGAGGATAACCTCTATTAGAGGGCTATCAGTAGCAAAAATAAATAGCTCCTGTAAAAAAGCAGTAATTATAACATTTATTGTAATAAGACAGGAACAATTGTGCATTGATGTGATTCGATAATATAGCATTAACTAGTGTTTGCTTCGAAATATTAAAAATAATACTTAATTGAACAATAATCACTGTCTTTCTGTCTAATAATAATAATCTGAATTCTACCCTGTGTACGCACAGGAGGTGTTTTGAGGGCATGTATGGATGGTCCAAGATTTTACTATTCTTTTGTGCATTATATAAGATTGAGAAGGTCAACGTTACAATCAAATTAAATGAACAATGCCTTCAGTTCTAGCTTATCCCTTTTATTTACGTATTCTCTCACATTTTTGATAATTATCTCTGCAGTGCAGTGTTCATGCCCAGATTGCTGCTTTCCTACATGAGAATCAGCACACATAATTTCACTGTATGTTTTTACAATGACAATAACAGTGTCTTATGTCTTGTGATTCAATGGTGGATCCATTCAGGCAAAATGCTTTGAGGAAGGATATTAGTAAACATTGTGAAATATCTATCTATCTCTATATATGTCTGATTATAAAACAGGAAAGTTTCCTGGAATAGTGTGACCAATTATGAATTACGAATGTGCTAAAATCATGTAATTAAAGGCAGCCAGCCAAGAATTTGTTATATAAAAGCAAGACTGGAGTGAATGAAGAGATGTTGTCAGTTGAATCCCCGAGAGTCGTTTTTAAATCAGATATATAGACAGAGGTGGAGACTCCAGGTCCAGATAGTACAAATACAGACCAAGATTTTGTTTCTTCCAACCAGTTGAGTTAAAGTCACAGAGTACTCAACTGGTTGGTTGAAACAAAATCTTGGTCTGGATTTGTACTCTCTGGACCTGATCCTGGTGTCCAACATCCAAAGCAGCGGCCCCCACCACATTGTCCGTGGCCTAACAGTGAGATATAGGTTTGGGTTTTGGATCCCTCTTGAGTCATAGCAACTAGCCTGTCACATGTGTTAGCGGTCTTTGTGACCATGCAATCTCACGTTTCTCGTCACAGTCTAGAAGGAATTTCTAGATGTTCTTTGTATTGGAACGTCTGCAGTAGCAGGCTGTTATGGGTTGAGGTTGAGGGACCCAAGTATTATTTGCAAATTGTCACATTGGCAGAGATCTCCTGCCCATAGCCCTCACCCATGTGAAGGGGTGACTGCGTAGACATGAAAGATACTTCTACTCGCTGGAATGACTGGCTATGTAAATCCATCGTTAAATTTCACGGTACTCCTGCTGCATCCATGTTGTGCATGGACCCGAGTCTGAATCCCCAGACAGGCACCTGAAATAGCCTGATAAAACCTGAGCCTGCTGAAGACAGACAGGGCTGGCGGCACCTTAAGTTTCTCTCCACACTGTGACACGGCGCCTGAATGGCACACATTTACTTAAAGACCATTCCCCTTTGGCCTTAAGGTCACCACAAATCACATGTCTTCACATACCATATGAAATCAATTAGACCAAAATGAGTGCCGCTATGGACGTAAATGTGGACAGTAATATGCATCATTTAAAGGGTGCCTAGGAAGTCTAAAAACATTATGCATGTACATACAAAACCATCTGATAATATCACCTAATATCACACCTAATAGGGAACGTGGTTTCAGAAGGTGTGCTGCATTTAGCAGTATTAGGTAGAAAATCACATTTACTAATGGACAGGAAAAAACTGCTTCTGTGCTGAGAGTCTGTTGTTACTATATGCAATGTCTGTGTAATCTGTCATTTGACAGTTTTGGGACAAGAGAATATGCAGGCTGTATGAAGATAAAAGGTCTCCCCTCTCTTTGTTTTACCTGAGTTAATCACTGCTTCCCTAGAGTTGCCCTAACAAGCAGTGCTTGTCACTCAGAACAGGTCATATTTTGACCATGACTTCTAGAAAGATACACAGCTCACAGACTTATACACAATATACACTACAAGATTCTGAATCAGGCATCCAATGTACTGACTAACAGCGCTTTCTGAACAAAACAAACAGTCTTTTTGAAGCATTAGTGTTAGTCTGCAGATGTAATTAAAAACGACAGCTCAGTGGTTTGGTAGTCTGCTTTGTAGCCTCACATCTCCAGGACTGGGGGGTTCAAGTCCCTCTACAGCAGTGTTTCCCAATCTGGTCCTCTAGGACCCATAGACAATCCATGTTTTTGCTCCCTGCTGGGAGGGAGCAAAAATGTTCACTGTCTGTCAGGGAGCTGGGAGGAAGCAAAAACATGGACTGTCTGGTAGGGAGCTGGGAGGGAGCAAAAATGTGGACTGTCTGGCAGGGAGCTGGGAGGGAGCAGAAATGTTCACTGTCTGTCAGGGAGCTAGGAGGGAGCAAAAAGTGGACTGTCTGGCAAGAAGGTGGGAGGGGACAAAAATGTGGACTGTCTGGCAGGGAGCTGGGAGGGAGCAAAAATGTAGACTGTCTGGCAGGGAGCTGGGAGGGAGCAAAAATGTAGATGGTCTGTGGGTCCCCGAGGATGGGGTTGGGAAACACTGCTCTACAGGATAGGTTGTTATGTAAGATGGATAGATAGAACTCATAAAAACACACATGTGAGGTCTCAGCGACCTGAAATAGTGCCACTGTCCTATGGGGTCAGTCTGAGTAAGGCTGTAAAGAAAGAAAGTCTCGCGTGATAAATTATCTCCAGAAGATTCCTTTGTACTATGATTTCTAACTAAAAGGAGCGCTTTGGTTTAGCTGCAAGATCATAATCATGAGTAGAAATGTTCTTTTTCCCCTTCAAAAGAAAAATGTTAATGATACTATTTCTATGCTACAGTATACCAACGTAGTATAACAGTCCAGGGGCTGGGGCCACAAGGTCCCAGCTGAAAGCTGATTGGCCCCCAAAGTACCACCCCTCCCCCGTCTGTCGCCCATTCAAAACATGGCTGATGATACAGTTTGTTCCTCTATTAATTATGCCCCCTCATATGTTCCTCACCTTGAATCCTAGAATCACCCAAGTAACTTCATGTATCGTCACTTCACACCTCCAGAGATGAGGGTTCAAATCCAGGTCACTGCTTCATGTATTTGCATGTTTTCTCTGTGTTGCGCAGACTGGGGTTTCTGCCTGTTGTCTGACTGTGCATGCCTGTGCCTTGTGAAGGACTGTCACCCTGTGTAGGGTGTCCCTCTGCCCAGCAACCCCATGCTGATTACGCGGTAGCACGATCACTGTCAATTTATCTCTCTTAGAAACCGTCCTAGTAATATTATCCAAGTACCCATGTGGTCTTTATAAACCAGCTAAACAAACCCTCATTTACGGGATGGAAAAGTTTTTTTTTTGCCAGAGACATGCACTTATTAAATAAATGATCGCTGCCAAAACTCTCTACTAATTAAGTGCTACCAGTGGAAAAAGAAGGGAAAAAAACAAATCTGATATCTGACTTCAGTGTTTTCGTCCCCAAGGAGAGAAAAAAAATCTCACCCTGTCCTTGCCACCTGATATGATTCTATATGCAAATTGGCCTTTTCAGGGGCTGCTATGGAAACAAAGAACACAATAACTATCGCGGGTATAATATAGGCAAAAATTACTCTGCATTTTCTTTGCACCGAACGCCATTTATGGAGAGTGCAATAATTAGCCCTGTAATTGCTTCTCTAATTAATACGAGTTTTGGTCTAGCAGTAAAAGTACAAGGACCAGCAGGAAAAAGTGAACTGGTCTCAAAAGCTGTTACCACAAGAAGAAAAGGACAACTGTGTCAAATTCCTAATACTTATAATTCTGTGATAACTTTTATTTTCTCATTATTTTGAGTTTTATTTGGATGAACACTTATGTACCAGTGTGCTGTGATGTGATTAGTGATTCAGATCAAATTTGTTTTATTTGTCAGATGCTTGGTTGTGCTCGGTACAATGTGTTGTGAAATGCTTGCTTGCCTAGCTTGGAGACTGCGTAAACACAAAACCTAAATATCAGAGAGATAAAATGTTAAACATTTGAAATGCCCGACATCCATAAATAACTATGAATAATGTTCAATTCCCTGCAAAGCTACAGGTGGTAATGTGAAGCAGTGCCGTGCACGGATTATCTGAGGGAAGGGTGCTGGAACGAGGGGGGCGTTCCATAGGGTACGTTTTGTCAATGGGGGTGTGGCTTAGGTTCAATTTTTCTGACGGGGGTGGGGGGCTCAGTGGTTCCTCAGCTCGCTTCATGTGCCTGGTGAAAAGTGTCAAATGAATAATAAGTCCGCGTATATGCCTTTAAGCTGCAGAGTGGGCGTGCAGGTATATATGCTGGGCTGTGGTGGAACCCTGGCCACTGCATGGGTCCTAGACACTGTCCTCATTAAGGATCCGAGCTGGCTGGGGATGAAGCTCCACCGCAGGCTTCCAACGTTGGCCTTCAGGCAGCGGTAGCGCCTCTATATCATTATTAACCAAATAATTCGGTAACTAAGTCTACAAATCGCTGCTCTAAGACGTAATGTCCAACACAGTGGAAACCTATTTGGCAGAAAATGTTTAAAGCTATTTATCTGGGTAGTAAGTGCACATTTACTCAGAAAAAAAATGCAACGTAACATTAGAATATATGAAAATGAAGAGTAAAACAAAAATAAGAACTTCTAAGATTTTCTTCTCTTCTCCAGTTACTGATATCTTGCTGGGTGGCTAGGGGAACAGCGCTTCAGTTCCCAAACCTCTCCCCAGGGGCACCTCAGTCACTCCATGTGTTTGTCACATTTCACCACCAGATCACTTAATTAATTACGTTCATTAGTTAAATATTATTATGAATAATTGATTAGCCAGGCATGTTATGCTGGTAGTCGAATCAGCAAACGCACTGGTATACTGTACCAGGGTGATTTTAGAAGAGGTTTTGAAAGGCCTAAACTAACACACTTTGACAAATGTAATATTATAGCTGTTTTTTTTTGAGTGCCTATGACTCATATATATAAGGATATACATAAAGAAGCAGAAACAAGGTTTACACTGGCACACACTATGGCTAATCATGATGTCATCCTAATCATATAGCTAAAGAGGTGACACTAAAAGTGTCCCAAAACCGTACCGGCATAAAACAAGTTGAGGTCGTTGGTCCCTTTCCTTTTCATGTACGCGGAGATAGGATGCTTTTATGCTCATCAAAGAGTGGAAAAGGCTGGATGCGTGGCGGGTGACACAGCCTGCCTCAGCCTCTTGTGAGGTCCCGAGGTTGACAAGGAAATGAGAGGAAACTGATGAGCAGAGCCTCCTGTTTGCCCGCCAGGTCAGAGGCCGGCAGGGCGGGGCCTGGCAGAGCGGGGGGGTGCTGTCCGCTGTGCTGAGGCTGGCTC
This sequence comes from Mormyrops attenuatus, assembly GCA_026777985.1. Taxonomy (NCBI): domain Eukaryota; kingdom Metazoa; phylum Chordata; class Actinopteri; order Osteoglossiformes; family Mormyridae; genus Mormyrops; species Mormyrops attenuatus. The sequence goes on along the minus strand of JAODKC010000053.1, from coordinate 3,564,110 downwards.
CGGGTCTCATGGTGAGGAGGGTAAAGCCAGACGCACCGATCCCCATCGATCCTTCTGTCCTGCCCAGCATGTGCCCCTGTCATGCATTTGTGAAGCGAGAGAGGTTCAAAAGAACATCATTTACTAATAATTTGATCTAAATTTATTTCATCTTATTTAAATATCCTGACATCCATTTCATTGGATTGGATAAGCCATTGAAGGATGTATGGATGGAAGGATGGATGGATGGATGGATGGATGGATTATAGATGGCTGGATGGATGGATGGATGGATGGATGGATACTTTTGTGGAAATATCTAAAGTTTCATATATGTAAATATGTAATACCAAACCAAATATTTCATGGTTCCCTTTGGTATTAGAGAAAGACATAAAATGTGGATGAATGGATGGATGGATTATAGATGGATGGATGGATGGATGGATACTTTTGTAGAAATATCTAAAGTTTCATATATGTAAATATATAATACCAAACAAATATTTCATGGTTCCCTTTGGTATTAGAGAAAGACATAAAATGTGGATGGATGGATGGATGGATGGATGCATGGATGGATTATAGATGGATGGATGCATGGATGTGATTTACAGTTACATCAGTTAAATCAGTTTTGAAATGGTTAACCTGAAGATTATTT
>JAODKC010000053.1:3528632-3552004 GCA_026777985.1 Mormyrops attenuatus | reverse complement strand
TCTCCCCAAACGAGCTTGATGGGCCGAATGGCCTCCTCTCGTTTGTAAATTTCTTATGTTCTTATGTTCTTATGTTCAATATTTTTACTGTAATCATTGTAATGATACAAATTTTATTTTCTTGAATTCCATTACAGAGCGATGAACTACTTCTTTGTTCGGTACTCTTAAATATCTTGGTGGAGGCTAAGAAACATGGTATTTGTTTTTAGTGAAATGTGCAGATCTCTGAGGTGGAGTATGACTGTAACTGAGGATGTTAGGTTGTAATTAAAAGCCAAAAGGAGACAGCTGACCACAGTGCTTACACCCATTTTTCCACTTAATAAATCATGCCAGGGCTGAGCACTTAAAATGTGTCTCTCTCCATCTTTTATCAGCTGCAGACACTTGTGACTTGATTTGAGTGCTCAAGCCGCCAGATTTGTGGGATAGTCCCCCTTTTCCGTTTTCAGATCTATTTAGCGACTCTAAGTCAAGTGATTGGCTGATAATGGGAGATCTTATTGCCCTCTTTCAAATCACATGGCATTTGTATCATTTAAGAACCGGAGCAGGAATATTAGCAATGACTGCAAAGACCCAGCCCTTACAGGACTTAGAAAAAACAACAAAAACAATTAGAGAAAAATTAGGTTAGCTAAAATATAGGTCAAATAAATAAATAAACAAACAAACAAATGAACAAATAAGAAAACAAAAATAAATGGACAAACGAACAAACAAACAAACAGATATAATTAATAATAAAATTTATTCATTTAAAATAAACACAGAATCAAAAGGCTCTTAAGTGACCTGACATAACCTTTGAGATGAGGTCCTGCGTTTTCCCAAGATGGAGGCACATCGATGTTGCCCGCGGCCTAGCTGGTAATAATTATAAACTGACACACGGCCTGTTCCACCATCTGCTCTTTTTCAAGCAGCAAACAGATCCGTCTCATGCACACTGCGATAAAAAGCCATCCGCGACGACTCTCCAGCTTTCGGCCCGACGTACAGCTGACTCGTGTGACGGCGCCACCTGCTAAACTCAATAAGAGCCCCACAGTATTATTTATATTCCCGGTAACGATTGCTGAGATACCTTTGGGTATAACTGAGATTATGAATATCTGAGTGATACAAAAAAAAAAGATGAGAGGGGCAATTAGGCTCCTCAGCGGTCTGTAATCGTTCAAACAAAAGGTGCTGTTGAGCTTGTGTTGCCCTAGGATTTGATAACAGAAAATAGTCGGTTGCCTGATGATGGGGCATTTTGTAACATATTCTGTTCACAGAGATGCATAATGAGTACACGACCTTTCACTCAATTCAGGAGAATCAGAAGTCCAGCCTGGAAGGATGTGAGTCTGAACCTGTTCTGATGCAGGAGAAAATGGAAGAATAAGCCATAATGTTTCTTCGGCCCTTAACGGGGTGGCACAGTGGTGCAGTGATTTGCAGTGTTGCTGCACAATCCTGCGACCTGGGTTCGATTCTCTGCCAGGGTTCCGTGTGTGGAGTTTGCATGTTCTCCCTGTGTTGTTGTGGGATTTATTCCAGGTAATCCGGCTTGCACCCCACTCTCCAAAACATGCTGAGGCTAGTTGGAGTTACCAGATTGTTTGTACAGGTGAGTGTGTCCTGCAGTGGGTTGAGGCCCCGTCGTGGGTTGGTCTGTGCCTTGTGCCCATAGGTTCCAAACACCCTCTGACCCTGAATAGGACAAGCAGTTACAGAAAATGGATGGATATGTCATTGTCTGCTGAGCCCTTTCTGTCAGTGAGCTTCGACTTGCAATCACTGTTTTCCACATATCAAAGTGCCGACGGTCAGAGTGCTGTTATAGCTGACACTCACTGCTAACTGGCAGTCAGCCTAGTGTGACTCACCTTTGCAGCTTAAAATCCTCTTTCACGTGGTGTTTCCTTTATTCTTCCACCCCATGTACATGCAATTGTGTGGAAAAATGCCCAGTTACCTTCAATATCCCTGGATTCCCGGCGGCAGCAATAACTGCACCCTGTATCTTTCTGTAGTTATGGATCAGTCTCTCACAAGGCTGTGGAGGAGGTCCACCATGCAGAACCTTGTGACATTTGTTGGTTTAATGGCACCAACTGTTCATTTCAGGTCCTGCCACGACGTCTTACTTAGATCTGGACTCGCTGGACCCTCTCGGTACGAGCGCTTATCTTGTTCAGCCATCGTTTTCATGTAGTCTTGCTATAATGCTTCACAATATGGTCTTGACTCATTGCCCGACCGACATGCATCAGCCATACGGCCAGATGGTCCGACGCTCTCCTGTAGGATTCTGCAGCGCAGAGCAGAATTCATCTGTGACAGTCGAGAGGGAGACTCAGATTTTATGGCAGATTTCAAGCCATAATGGTTTGCGTGGATTCATCTCACCTCCCAATCACCCTGAGTGCCCATAGATCCGTGTACACTGCTGCCGTTTTCACAGTAACCCAGAACTGAGCCTGTTTGTTTGCCCCAAATGCCAACGGCAGCTACTTCCTTTAGAAGAAGTTTTTAATTTCAATTCTAAGGCCAATTCATCCCCAGAAAGTAAAAATCCAAAGCAAAGTCTGCAGGAAATGTCACATGGTGAGTTCACTAAGCCAACCCAGCTTTCCTTCCTAGAGGGCCAGCTCTGAAATGGAAGGAGATGATCGCTCACGTTCTCAGTGACAGCTGCTTTCCAGACTGCTGTTTTGCCGAATATCCCATATTTGGCTGCTTTCGGTCTGATGACGGCGTCCTGAACGCTGGCCTGCACTTCCTCATATATTGTTCTCGAGTTTTTTGTGATTTTTTTGTACTGTTTTACATCCTGCTCTTGGAGAATCATTTATTTGGACATAATGGTTCTGAGTATGGCTCAGAGGAGCCTTAGAGCTTAGGAAAAAGGCTCTGTAACACTTTGCAGGCTGACAGGCATATATATATATATATATATATATATATATATATTTTTCCCCCAGTGCCCTTCCGGAATTTATTTTTATAATGGCATGATGTGCCATTAGTACCTGTGTGCTGACAACTGTACTCTGACAGCAAGGACCAGTACACGTAGAACCATTACCATAGAATTCAGACAGTGAAACCTAATTAGCTTTTATTTGGGCTGAGTTAACTAGAGAGGATGATATGTTTTTCACACCCGAAGGTGGCATGTTTGATTAATTATCACACCAAATGAGTCAATGTTCTCTCAGAATACATCAATACGATACACTCGCCCACAAAAACATCCAGTAAAATGTATTTTTTGCTAAAGGTTCGTACTTTCAGTATCAGTAGAGTAGGTTGTCGTTTAGTTTTCTTTCTTGGTTTAATGCAGACAAATGTTGACTAGGACAAAGGGTGCATGATTAACTTTAATGATGGCCCAAAATTCTTCTTAATTGTTTAGTCGCTCGTGGGAAATTGAATAATAATGATATTATTCCTTCCCCAGCGCGTTCCTTTTTAAGCTCTTCTACTAATCTTTTAATTCTCATAAGTCAATAAAACCGAACGTTTGTTTGATTGCTGGTATTTTTATATCTTTGGCCAATTTAGGACTGTTTCGGTGATTCAGGGCGCTGACTCAGGACACACTCTGTCTGCCCGCGATAACAGCCGCCCCCCCAAACACATCTCTGCTGGGTATTAGGAGGCGCTGAAGCTCAAACAGCTCTGGGGCGGATCCACTCGTATTTTTTTGTAATTTAACGTGTCAGCTGTGAGCTCTGTGCTGTTGGAGTCAGCGAAAGAGTTTGGTGAAGGGGGTAAATCACAGGTTTACAGACAAAAGGCAATGTGAAATGCTTATGTACACTTCAGGGCAATAGGTGTATGTACAGTATGCAACAAAACAGTTACACACTACTAGCTCTATATATAGTCTTCAGTTTTAAGGGGATGAAATTTAAAAAGAAATAATCGAAATTTAGGCTTTGCAGGGAATCAGATTTAGGTGTTATGTATCGGTGGGTACTGTACTTGTTATTAATTTATACAGTATATACCCTGTTACAACCTCATTAACTTAATAAGTGCATCGTTGTGTCAGTTTTTGTAAAGTATATCGTTATTCATATATCTTCATTTGACTAGTGATACTACCAATGCTACTGTTTGCAATTGCAAGCTTGAACAAAACAACCACACATATTCAAATGCAGGCACGGTTTGACAAGGCTAAAATACCAGGGATCATTATATAAACGGAGCGTAATTCGAACACCACAGCCCCTGACAAGGACACGCGATTAGAGGATAGATGGATGGATCGATATGGGAATTTCAGTGTACCTACATTTCTGACCTCCTTGCAAAAAAGAGTATTTCCATAGAAAGTGAAGTCTTGTTTCATAGCCAGGCCACAGCGCCATGAAATATGTAAAACACAGAGAACTGTATCCTTGCAATTTAAAAAAAATGTAAATTAATTAGGATTTAAACAAGTTAAATAGAATCACACAAAGCCCAACTTGAAAATGTCTTTCTTTTTTCTTCTTATTAATCTTGGAATTAACTACAGAGGCATAACTGTCTGGGTCTGGATGTTGTTTTAAATCAAATTGGCAGAATCCTCTGTACTGTTAATTGAATGAGACATATGGCACCCCACACTTTCTGTCATTCGCTGGACTTCCAGCAAAGATGCAAATTGATTTAAAAAATCATTCTGGCTGTGTGTGGTACTTCTTCCTGCTTAGTACCCCGACCTCCTGCCTTCACATTTCAAACTCAACCCTCAATCAGCTGTTATTGACAGTCGCATCTTCCCCACAACCACCACAGCTATATCTTCCACCACATACAGTAAATATCGCAAGGACAAAGAGTCGCCTGGTAATCCTTATCCAGTGGCAGAACGACGGCGACAAAGTAAACCCCAACCGCTGCCAAAAACGAGATAATCCAAGAAAGCAGTCAATTTGCCAGTCTGCTTTGTACTCAGCTTCAGCGAAAATTTATTACGTTAAAAAAAACTTTTGGAGTTTATTTTTTAATTAGCGTAGTGGTTTTTAAGCTATGGCATTACTACTTTTTTCTTCGGTTGCTCCAGTTTACGGCTATATTTTTATGATCACTCTTTGTCACTCGTGTATTTTTATGTGTAACTTTATTTGACTGCAAAGTCTTTTATCACCCATTTTGTACTTCATTCTCAGTGTATGTATTTTCATTGTTATAAGGTTAAGTAACCGCAAGTGCCGGCATTGAATGTAAGCGAACAGCAGTTTCTTTAAAGGTATTATTAATTCCTCGGGAGGCGTAAGAAGAGCGACCACGCATACTCCGTCCAGTCAATGTGGAAAATCTTTCTCTAGGTGCTGTGTTTGTCCGTAATACTGTTAATGTAGCATCTGTTGAATCAGACTAACACTGCTGTTTTGCTAATTTTGCTTTTTCATAATTTTCTATAAGCGCTGAAAAGGGCAGAGGGGGAGTTATGAGGCACAGCCGTACCTGACAAGCTGTGACACCTTTATAAACCAGAGTGATGCTGGTCTGAGCATTGCAAGCACCCTAATCCCAGTGCAAGGCCCCAAACTCATCTGTTACAGGACTACATGCTCAGGTGACCGATAGATACGTCGCGCTATTTTCAGGCTTTTCTAATAAAGACAAGTCTGGTGTCATGAAAGCATTTTCCTTAAATGTGAGCCTGGTTTCTGTCGCTCACCTCATCTGCTGCTGAGTTATGGTTTGTCACCGATCTTTTTGGGGGTAATGACTTCGTAAGGGGCAGGGAGTAGGGACTTTGCGAGGGGCCGAAGTCAGATGACAAGCCCATTCATTCACTTCATCTTATTACAGGTCATTGAGGACTCTGGCTGCTGCTTCTCTCTCAGAACACAAACTCATAACCTTCTAAGGTCACATGATCCCATGTGTTTCGTTACTCCTCACAGCTTTGTTAGGTCTGTCTCCATTCATTTCGTTCTTCCTCCCATCTCATGCTCATACAGTTGTCCTTGCTTTACAAGCTCTACAAGCTCCCTACACAAGTTTTCTAAGCATCTAAAAACAATGAAGTGCAACAGCTTGGTCGGGTTAAATGACTGTCATACGACGGTATGGAGGAACAGCCTTGAGACTGCCCGAATTGGTACGTTCTCTGTTCTCTGCTGCTGTTTATTCTAACCATCACACATAAACAATGGAACAGTCATCGCAGGGAATGTAACATTCTGAGTTTCTTTCTCACTATTGACAAAACAGTGGGCACCCAGGGTTGGACAGTGTCAATTTTGCTCTCCTGCTGGTCTAAGTCACAGTTTGCAGTTGACCTAAACTGTGGGGTAACCATTTTCTTCTTTAACCACCCCAGAGACACGTTAAGGGGACATCTTTGTTTCAATCTTTTTTACTTTTGGACAATGATTTCCAGAATATGGCTCATTTTAAAATGCTACACATGTGAAAATAATCAGTGGTAGAGCCCAACAAAAACGGAAAAATTCAGTAAACAAAACCCTAACGAAAATTTATGTGTAGAGAGATGCACTATGTTAGAATGACTTTGATTGTTACATTAATCATTCTTTCATGAACCATTGTTCCAAAAACTAGGTAACAAAACCATAGAAGCTCAATTAAGTAAAATTTGAAGACGTTTAATAAAAAGAATGGAAACTCTGCAGCTCAAAACATTGTAGCGTAAATTTAAAACTACTAAAAATACCTACCCCAATACGTGCTGTGATATGCTATTCACCAATGCATTAGGAGGCTGTAATATAGTAATTTTAAAGCTGAAAAGATTACTGACTGTCCATATGAGCATAACTACTTGTAACGCCCTGCAAGTTGTATTTCTTTAAGGTACTTAACCTGGATTGCTTTGTAAAAAATATCTCACTCTTTTAACGAGCGAAGTGTAAATCTGCAAGCTATGGCCGTCGCTCTGGATGAAAGTGCGGCTTAATGCACTAATGGTCAGGGCTTCGGTGCCAGTGGAAAATCACAAGAAGCTGTGCTGCTGTGAATGAGCGGGTGTCTTTGTCTAGCGAGGGTGGGGAGTGGGATTCGGGGCCAAGTATGGACCATAAAGCATCTGTAAGTCGAGAACACCAACTGAATTTCGGAAAGGGTCTAAGAGATAACGGTGCGAGGGGTCACTGTGTCTGCTCGTTCTCACCCTCTTTTTTAGGACCTAAAATGCCTGAAATGTTTGCTTTCTGCAGTCAGAACACTTTCTCTGTGCATTGACCAGAGACAAATAGCTCAGGTCCAGAAAGTAAAAGTCCAGATCAAGATTTTGTCTCAACCAAAACAGTTGCATATAAAGAGTACTAAGCTGGTTGGTTGAAACAAAATCATTGTCTGGATTTTTACTTTTGGAACCTGAACTGCCCACCTCTGTTTGACACCTCTCTGTGTGTCATGCCCTGGTTGATCTCTTTTTTGCAAAGCAAAATATGGTCACTTTACTTGAACTCAATAAAAAAAAAATCGTTCTGAGGAAAAACAAAATATAGCAATGCTCGGTAAACACTCAAAGAATGTAATACACCCAGCCACCCAATTTTCTCCAGAAATAATCTGAGCAGAAGTGCTCTGCTATGTTGTGGGTGCTATTACACAGGCACGGGCCCACTGTCATGAAACGTTGATGAGTCAGCATGATTCACTACGGCCCCAAAGAGCCATGCTATATCAGAAGATTCACAGCCCTTCACAAACTTTTTTCCAGGCCACACATTAGTGGCAAAAGATTTGCCTTTGAACATAATGAAAGGAAATGGACCGTCTGATCTTCTAGTTGTTTGCAAATTACAAATTACAAATTTGGTTGCAAGGAGCCATTTTTAAATGCGTTTATTCATAGCGCTAAGACTCCAAGTGTTTATACAGCTGGATATTTCACAGGATCGATTCAAGTTCAGTCTCTTGCCCAAGAGAACACAATCAGCGCCGCCCAACAACCAGCACGCAAGGTTATGCGCGCGTCTCCCCATCAGCATAGGAAAAAGTGGTGAAACTTTCGACAAGAACTATGAGAATGTCCAAGATTAGAAGGACTTATTTGATATTTGATATGATATGATCTTTCTGAACTGCTGCAGAGGTCTGTTTCATAAAACCTAAAACTGTAACCTTAAAATATTCTCTTAAAACATCAAAAAACCTAAGAGTGTCGAAACATGGTTCAGGTCAGTTAAGATCTTGTAGCTGAAGCTTGTCAAGCTATTGCGTGGTTTAATAAGAGTGCAAAGCCCATTTTTTCTGTGAAATACTTGACAATGTCATTTCAGTTTTCAGGTTTTCATTGGGTTCAGTGCCTGGACTACAGCCAGTCTTTGTGACAGTTTTTAAGCATGTTATTTGTGCAGTTTTATTTGGTTTACATGCTCAAATTGCGCGTAAGTGACAGAGTGCCATGCTTAGACATAAATGGACTTAATGAAAAGTGCCCTGATGTGAGTTCAGTCACCCATAATGCACAGCTGCCCAGGTCAACAGCAGACACTAAGTGCCATGTTGCTCAGGACTACAGAAACACAATGGAACGTGTCAAAACACACCTGTAAAATGTTAACCTTTCTGCCCTAAGTGATACTGTTCTGTTTTGGTGTTTATTTTAAGAGGAAAGTCACTGAACTGAAGACTCTCAGTCTGTGTAGTGTTTACATATTTTCATTGTATCCGGAGTGTTCCATGCCGTCGGCCCCCTGCTGGAATGGGACTCAGGCCTCTCCCACAGCCCCCGGCTGGATAAGAGGTTGTAAGATTGATGAATAGATGGAAATTAGTGTGTCCTGTTTTGTCTGATTTGGAGGACAGTCGCGTAGAATTTTGGATTCTATAGAATGGCTTAAGAACCAGGTCTGTCATCAAGTAATTGCCTGAAAGCGGTATCAAAAATAGCTGACAGCTTATTTCTTTGCCTGATGAGAAAGGTGTTATCTAACATAATTTGTTAAAGATGACAGCAAAGTGAGTGAGCAGGTGGGATTGATTCCTCCTGCCTCGAGCTCTGTGCGCTCAGAGCATGTGGATTGTGCGTGTTCTCCTAAGATGTCTTACGCGCTTCCGGCTGCAGAACAAATGCATTCTTTTTGTGTGAATCGTTGCTTCTGTGTTGCCCTTCGCTATGTTATTACCGTGATGAGCTGACTTCCCACCTACAGCGCCCCCTGCCTTATTTTCTGTACTTCTTCCCTAAGCTCCATAATGGATGGATGGATGGATGGATGGATGGGTGGATGGATGGATGATTATCTGATTGCTGGATGGATGGATGATGGATGGATGGATGGATGATGAACTGATATTCAAAACATAAAAAATGAAATGACGTAAAACATATAAGGATTCGACCACATATTAATTTGCACATTTTCCCTCCAAGTAACCCTTGAGAGATTTGCCAGTTGTCAACTGCACCTAAAAGTCAGAAAATCACTTCCACATGATCATCTGAGCTTCAAAGAATTTTTCTTGTCAGATATAGTTTCTGTTGACCTGGCCAGTCTTGTGTTTTTAATTTCTTTGATATTTTCCAGGTGGGTGGAAGTTCTCCAAGCGCTTAACTTGATTCCAAGTCCTGCATCTACTGTATACGTAAATAAATTAAATTGACCAAAGCACTAAGTTTGCAATTGTTTGTTATGCACCAAAAGTCTAAGAACAAACAGTGTGTTTATACAACATTTCAGTTATGTGTGGGTGCCTTGTTTTTTGGAGTCTATTTTCATTATATCCATAAAATGCATTTGTATAAATGCATAAGAAAAGATAAGACAGAACCGGCAAAGATGCTGAATTTCAACCATTCTTGTTATGTTTTGCTCAGAAAAAAACAAGGTACAAAAAAGGCAGCTATATATCTTATTTTTGTTCAGTTTTATTACTGGAATCACAATTACGTAAAAATTTCAATGCATTAACAAAGAATCTTGTCATATTCCCACTGTTAACCAATAAAAACAAATTCAGTACAATTAAGGAAATAAAGTCTTATGCCATCAAAGCCTGCTTCCGTTACCACGAACCAAATCAATGGTTCTAGGGTACATATTGTATTATACAATTATTATTATGCGATATATTATTAAAGAAAGAAATGTATTTAAGAATATCTAAGTACTTTTCTGCTCCGTTATAAATTCCATTCGTCAAAGGAATGCTGAGGTCTAGACTGGTTTAGGATTACCGTTGCCTCAGTTATCGCTGTGGCCAGGCAATACCAAATTTTGTCTCAAGGACAGAAAATACTTTGGGAATGAAGAATGTTCAGCCCATGCATAAATTATTTTACATGGACAAAAAAAGAAAATGCAAATCGACTGGAGATTCAGAGCACAATAAAAGTACTTCGACTCTTTATTTTAGTTTTTTTGTCTCAGGCAGTCTCCCTGACCACCTAGTGTCAGGACCCAAACTTCTGACCCAGAACTTAAAAAGTCTCTGGTCACGTGACAAGTGCCACAAAGGTATCCATATACCATCCTAAATCTTGGCTCTGCTGAAAAGACAATACCAATGTTCATCTATGTGTAGATTTGTACTTGAAAGGTCTCTTAATAAATCAGCTGTTTCCTGGGTCCTCCTCTGCTAATATCATACGGGAAAGTGGAAAAGGCACTATTTTCTGCTGGTGGGAATGAGATGAGTCACACAAGTCCCTGCGAGAGTTGGCGCCTGACTCTGCGTCCCGATTATGTAGCTGACCTTTCTACTACAGGGGTGGTCCCCAGACCAGGCAAGCGAGTGGCAGGCTGAGTGACACAAAAAACACAAATACAAAAAGTAATGGAAAAGTGCAATTGAATGTGTCTCCCGCAGAGATAAACTGAGGCAGCAGTAATAAATGTTGAGAGGCAGACAGTCAGATGGCTATGAGGACTGTTTGAGAGCATCCAACATGTTCCAGGTAACTAAGATACAGAGACGTTGTCAGTATGGTGACATCACAGACGGCTTCCGGTAGAAAGGAACTTTGTTGCCAAAACAGGCTTATTTATACATTTACGCATGTTTTTAATCAGGACTTCATGCCAGACAGCAGGGCATAGGGTTAAAATATCAAATAAAGTCAAAATGACACAGACATCCATCTTGAAGAATGCATCTGTATATATCAACAAGCCGGTTCCAAGGTCTTTGGATGCTGACTGCAAATTTTGACTATTCTGCTGTACCTATCATTCAAGAACATTATCTGTGAATTCAGTCAAAGAATCCACTGATTATATTTTAGTAAAGAAGTAGCCGGCTAAATCCCACAGAAAATTCATAACACAAAATAATTCTGCCCTTGAACCACTTATGCGGTCTTTTCATTAGATGATACTATCTTCTGTTTAGGCTTCACTATCTGGGTCAGCGCTATGTTTATATATTAAAATAAAATGCCATTTCAATACAACAAGGCACTTACTGCATATTCCTCAGTCCTTTTTTCATTTTAAGATGGTTTTGATTGGCGTTTCATACTGAGTAATAAAATGAAGTACTTCCCTTACATGTATATATTTTATTGGGTTGTAAAACCGTAAGTGTCGCGTTTTCCATCTCATTGTGCCCGAGCTGAATGGACGATTGTAGCTAGCAGAACTCTGCTTTAAATGCCTGTCCTTGCTCCCACAGAGAGCAGAACTCTTCATGGAGCCATTCATTAACCCTGTAAAGTAACTGGACTGCGTGATGGAGACTTTTGTTCGCATCGTTCCGACCCTGACCGTGACAGGGTGTCACTGGTGACTCAGAGGTGAGCCTGTCTGTTACAGGAGTTTGAGATCAGCAGCGTGCAAGTCCTGTAAAACGGGGCCAACCGATGGTGACCTCAACAATATTTCTACAAGTAAATACATGAGTCCACCTATATAAAATTCACATTGCAGTTGCCAGTTGTTTACACACACAAACGCAGTGGTGCATGCTGATGTTTCTATGGAGATAATGAGAAAACAATATGCCCGACTGCAAAGAAGAACAGCCTGAGGGTCATCAGATTCACTTTTCACACAGATGACCTATTATTTCAGCTATGGAATCCGTAAAACAACACACTAAACTTCTAACCACTAATTAAAATGTTGCTCTCTGCCTCAAACAGACAGGACTCATGTAAGACAATAGCGTTTCTTGTGTGCTTCAAAACAATCTTTTCTCCCTGAATGTATTTCAGCTGAAGCAGTGGGTGTTTGCTTCTGTTTTCCATTTTATTTTGAAATTGCGTTGTGAAGTTCAAACTGCATAAGACTGCCCTATTTCCAAGCCTGATATAAGTACATTTCATTTATGCGACCTCGCTTCGGTTAAATGCTTCAGATTGAAAGCGCAGAGACTGTAACTGAACTTAAACAGTGGTGCCTGTACCATCTTGTCTTGTCAGTGTTTAAAAAGGCCAGATGAAAACAAATCTTGGATAGATCTCCCTTCTGTACTCTGCTGAAAGCCACATCCATCTATGTTCAGAATTTGGAATAGTCTTTCACTGACAAAAAGCTTTCCAAAAATATATATTTTTATTTGTTGCAGTGTTGTGTGGGGCACGTAATGGATTACATTTGGGTGGTGGGGGGGGGGCAGACGTCACGGTATATATCACTTCATCTATAACTTTGTAACAAATGTACCCACATGTTAAAGGTGAATAATCCAATAACGACAGGCATTCAAACGACAAAGAAGGCCACAATCAACATTGTGAAATCAAACCTTTCATTTCTATTCAGTCCTGCGTTTTTGGAGGATTTCTCTCATTGTTCAGTCCTGCCAGTTTAGCTTCAATAGATCGGAAATGCTCAATACCTGTGAAAATATGTTTTGGGGGAATCCAAAGCAAACCAGAGAAGCCAATCAAGATATCTCCATGCATTCAGTGCATGATATAGACACTTATAGATGAGATATTGGCAGGGAAAAGAGATGGAAAAGGATTTGAGGCTCAGCGGAAGAACCACGGAGGATTGTTGCTATGCAGGAAACCTGCAGATCCCAGAAGGGTCAAGGAGACAGGCCTGTCTAGACTGTGTTGCATGTCGAGACATTGAGACATATTCACCTTGTTTGTGTTTTAATTACACAGCCAATGTAGGTGCATAAATTACATCCTGTAGAAGAAAAAATATTTAGCAAAATCCTCACAGCTGTGGTATAATTTTGTATATTTCAACGTTTGGAATTTCAGCATTGCACGAAACGCATGAATGCATTTTATTATTTCTCATTTCATGTGACGCAAAGCTAAGACATTGAACTCGAATATGTGAAATATATCTTTAAAGTGTGTCTTTAATTATTTGCTCTCAGCATGCTCAGCTTGGAGATGAATGAATCCTCTGTTCAAGAGGAATCCTCCATGTCATGTTTACAAACGTTTAATTGCCCCGGAATAGATGCTTTGCAGAAGGAATTTCCAAAACATGCTACGGAGTTTTGGCATGAAGCTCACCAGTTATCCTGCTTACTTCACTGGAGCATAGAAGTTAAGGACAGCCGATTGTATAAAATTCTTCTTGAAAGAACCTTTTCATCAAGCCACAGATGAAGGATAATGATTTATCCCATCTTAGTCTCAGACAAATCACTATCGGTCACTAGTTAGATTCACATAACTAGTCCTGTTTGGTGTTTTGGGTTTGTGTGCATGAAGCACTGATCTGTCAAGCTCCCGCAATGAGTCATTAATAATGTTGGCAGCAGGAGTCATTTTTCTGCAGATTCTTATTAACTCCTTCACTTTACTTGCACAAGTCAAAGTGACACATATGGGATCAGAACTTCTGGCAGGGCTGCAGTGCATGCTGGGAAGCATGCCTCAGACAATTGATCGATCACTATACTGTAGATCAGCCATGCTGCACTGCATCATATGACATGCCAGAGCCTGTATTTATCACGCTTTTGTGCCAGTTAAATTTGCACCTGTTATAATTTATTCATTATATAATGGTTGGGAAGCATGGTGCCTCAGTGGGAAGCTCTGTTTCTTCTCAGTGTGGGGGTTTCAATCTTGCCTCTGTATGTGTGTAGTTTGCTTGTTCTGCTTGCGTTGTGTGGGTCACCCTCCATAGACGTGATCTGAGGCTAACGGGTATCCTGAGGCTAACGGGTATCCTGTCCTGAGCATACCCTCGCCTAATGCCCTCTGCTAGCAGGGATGGGTTCCACGCTCCTGGTGACGCTGTCCAAGATAAGCACTTGGAGAGTGGATGAATGTGTAATGGCTTTTCACCTCATTTGATTTTATCTTTACACATTATTATTGTGTTTTTAATTATATTACAAAAATAGGTGGAAATGAGTCTGCCTGAGATTGTGATCGTGTCATAACGGTAATGTGCCCAAATTCATTGATGCCGCACTCTCACTTTTACCTGATATCCAGTCAATACGTTTTCTGGTGAGCCATCTGTGTTACTTTATTTATTTGCTTGTGTATAATTAAAACTGATTGTCGTACCTTAGCATCATGATTAATGCTTGACATCAATCTACTTTATTTGCTGATTACAGATTTCATAGTATAAAACTGAAATATGTACACAATTCCATTTTTAGACATGTATTCTACGTGTAATGTGACAAAACTGAAAAAAATAAATGAATTAAACCATGACTTTTTATTTTCCTGTTTGCATTGCAACAATGAGAATGAAATGATCAGGTCTGATTGGATTTGTATGTGACAAATTCTTTCACCTTTTTGCAAGAAAGTGTATCTATACAAACTCTCATTGAATATGATTCAATGATTCATTGAATATTTGTATTATCAAGCTATGAATTAGCTGAGAAGGTATATTATTGTAGCATTTTTTCATGTCATAATGTCAATTAAGAATTGGAAAAATCTCAATATTTGTAACTTTAAAAGATTTCATTTAAAATTAGCAACACTATTTAAACAACTCACATTAATGTAAGTGTTTATTTTAAGTAGACAATACCATCCAAAGTCAAGTTATTACAAATGTTATTTTGTATAAAAAAAAATCGAAAGATGTGTTGGGAAATGCAAGTTAATAGAAAGTGGGGGCCATTTTCCTCATCTTGCCCACATATTCTCTATTAATAGTTTTGTCAATGAAACTTTTAATGAGAAAATTTTTGCCATGGATCACTTGGACATCGGTCTGTCCCCAGGGGCTTCTGGGTGAGAAAACAAACACACACATAGCGCTAAAGGAAGACGGTCAAATCAATGCCAGATAGAACAGTCGTTTATTCCATCTCTGCTTTATTTAACTGTTGAAAGCTCTCTTAACATCCTGGGTGTTCTCATCCACCATCCACATTTGGTGAGGCTCACAGGAAAAAAAAAAAACACAAACCGTTATGAATATTATGTTGTAAGTCTTATCCAGTAATTTATTCTTCGGCAAACAAACTCCACTTTTACAACAAATATTAGCTATGAGGTCATTCAGCTTGGAACCGATACAAAATGAATAAATAATAGTCAATCATATTATTAACAATGAAAAACACTAAGTGCTGTTCTTTCACCATTTGAAATTCAATATTTTTTTTAAACTTTGTTTCCTTTAAACAAATAAATAATGCAATGAATCCCTCATGAATGTACTTGCCTTTGTTTTTATTCTTTCCGCGTTTATCCTTTTACAGTCTGTGTTGCAGCATGGAGCTTCCCCCTCACTCGAACAATCGGCGACCTTCCTCTGGAGAACTTTGTCGTGGATCTTGTACAGTGCCTGATTATACCTCTCGTGCAGTGTTGTTGGATTCGCCGTAACTTCCGGAGTGAAAGTGTTTCGTTTAAATCAATGCAGTGAAAAAATAATAACAACAAAAAACGAAAACAATTTTGAAAACATCAGTGGTTACAATGATAGAAAAGGATCATCATAAAATGTTTATTCAGTGAGTCTTTTTTGTTTGTTTGTTTGTCTGTAGGAAAAATAACAATAAGAAGAAGGAAAAAAATGCTCTTACTGGGAGAAATAATGTCCAATACCAGCACAATAGAAAATTAATAGTCTATTAATACATTTACAGGGACAAAGGCTCCAGAGGAAAATAAAACGCATACTATAATGTGCAATGCTAGTATCTGTATATTTACATAGAAATTCATTATAATTCTCTGTAATTAGTTTTTAATCCATTTATAATTGGAATTATTACAGCAAAAACATAAAATATGCTCTTTTAGCATATATAGTACAACAGAGTCCCTTCATGTTTTTTTTTTCCCCAAAAGATCAGTTTTGCTAAACTTGCAGGAACGCCACAGCAAAATTTCCTATAAATCACCAGATAGGAAGAAATTTTAAAAAGCCATGGATACAGAAGTATAATAAAATAGTTTTAACTTTGTTTTTGTTTCATCTACACACTCAGCTAACAGCAAACAGTTTGGGTTGTTGTCTGTAACTCCTTTGGGATGTCGTAGACGCTCAGCAGAGATGAAAGAATAATAAAGTTGTTCCTTGTTTGACCCCTTCAAAGGAGTCCTTGGGGCAACCAAGAAAATGACAGAAAAGTGAAGTGAGAAATATCCAGGTGAGCAGACGGCTCCAGGGTTCTTTATAGTTCGGATATCGTACCCTCGTACGGCTTGGCGAAAAACGACGGCTGGATGCAGACATAAAAGTAACGAGTGGGATTCATATCGTCTGTTCATTCAGCAAACCGTTTTCTTCACGGCCGAAAGGCTTCAAGTCTTACACCAACTGACAAATCTGTAAAATCGCCGTGTCTATCAGTACTTCGATCGCATTAACGTTTGCAGAATTTCCAGGGGACAGGAACAAAAAAAGGAAAAAGAAAATGTACAATTGCAGACAGTTGATTCAGAACAGGAAACGACTAGAAGGGACTGCCATCTATAGGCTAGTGACTAGATGCGAGGGCTCCTGGCTGGGTTCTTCAGGAGATGAATCTTCCTTGTTAGTAGGAGCTATAAAGCCGTCACTGCCGCCTCTTCCCATTTGGTAGTAATTATGCATCTGGTTAACATGGTCTCGGGAGCCCAAGTTCGGCATGCTTTTATAGTACACGTCTTCCGCGTCAGTGCTTTTACAAGTGGAGAGCTCCTCCTCGTCCTTACTGTCACCCGCTTCTCCGTCAGGTAGGTCGGTGAGCACCGGCATGCTGGCGTACAGCGAGTCCCTGTTTGGCGACTGGGTATCCTCAGTGTGCTCGCTGGTGAGCAGGGGGAAAAAACTGTCACTGTTCTCCTGTGGGACCCTCCTCCTAGGGAAATGGGGCTGGTGGGGCCCAGCGGACTGGACCCTCTGTGGGAGCAGGGGTGCATTGGACTCCTCCCGGATGAGCTCCAGACCCAGGGCCTCCTCATGGTTGAAGGTGACGGGGTTGTCCCGGACAACGGGGTCATCCTTACTGCCGTTGCTAAGGTTGTTAACTAGCTTGTTGACATGGTTCCGGTTCTGCTCGCTGGGTCGCTCGTGGTTGTTCAGATAGGAGGGGATGTAGTTGGAGGTGAGTTCCTTCAGGATCTTTTTCTCTAGCGTCGTCTCCTTGTGGTTATAGCTGCGGTCGATGATTTGAACGCAGTCGCTCATGTATTCACCGCTGGCCATGTTGTAGCTGTTGCCATGGTTACCATTCAGTGGTAGAGTATCCATGACACTTGTATCCCTGGCATTGTTCAGGATTCCCTCTGGAAGAGTAGGTAATTGTGTTATTACTTTTCGCACTAGATCCGATGCAATTACACACATACACAGACATTTAAAAAATCATTTACAGAGATATTTCATGCATATATAGATTCCTTGAAACATTTATGTCTGTGTTCATATTATACTTATGTGGTTTTACTTATGGTGTACTAATCATGTGTAACTAGAATCTAAAGCATTCAGTATTGCCATCAAATAAATTAAGTAATAACAAAATCAGGGCTGACACTCATGATGTGCCTAAGAATGTGAATTTAGTCCCTATTATTATTATTATTATTATTATTATTATTATTATTATTATTATTATTGGTTCACCAGGAGATATTTATAATTACGTTGCTCATAGCCAAATGTGATCGAGAAACTTGAAAGTCTCAAAATCAGTTTTAGCTTATTAAAGTTATTTAAGTGGTAGCAAGATAAAGTACAAACTAGTACATTCTGTAAAAAAAATAAAATAAATCAGGTTACCTTCATTTTACAATTTATTTTCAGGCTAAATATACCTTTGTTTTCGTTCGTTTTATTCTTAAGAAATTTGCTTTTCAGACCATGCCGCTCACAGCAACATCGGCCCAGCCATATGGCCACGGTGGTAAATTAATGAATTTTAATGAATTTCTTCCTTCCTTCCTTTCGACAGCAATCCAATAGGCCAAAGCACCATTTGGATTATATAACAAGGAGGCAGACTGCCTCTTCGCCTCACATGTAAGAAATATAACTAAGAGGTGCTCAAACTGTGGAAAATTAGGGTAAATTGTCTTCTCATAGCAGGTGATGAAGCTTCAAAACAGCCTCCTTCAATGGCTCCTATCAGGTGCCAGAGTCCCAAATTTGATCTTAATTAACTGAAATTTGCTTCATGCATTCTGGACCAGGTTAGCATACCAATAAAATGAAACATAGCTGGAAGTAGATGGATATGAACTGATGACGATTTTCATTTTATCTGGTGTTTTTCCACACAATATTTCAGTGTCAAGATGCTAGTGACTTTTTCTCATTTTCATTTTCTCATTTTATTGTTATGTCTTCTATATATATATATATATATATAGAGAGAGAGCTACTTTTATTCATTTATAACTTTTGTTGGTGTATACATTGCCTTTACTCCTAAGTAAATGAACAAAATACTTATATAGTTAAGTTCAGTCTAAATGTTGTTTTGATGTGTATATTTACATTTGTCATTTTAAAACAATTTTATGTATTTGAATCTATAACTGGTTCCTTACTGTGATTAAAAAAATAAACACAAGATAAAGTCAATGCAATAGCAATAACAATTGATACAGCATCACAGATGAACACCCTCAATCAATCCAGCAATATAATATAATTATATGCTGAACTGAATTAAGGCAAAAAAGATGGACAACAAATAACACAAAAAACAATTCACTCACAAACATATAAAAAGAAAATTCATAAACCATGCTATTGCTTAGTTTTAGCATATAATATTATAATTGTTGACCTCAGTCAGACTGGCCCCTATTTAACAAAGCTGTATGATATATCAGGATAAATTTCTAATTATTTCATTAAATAAAAGTAACTGTTAATCACAAGTGGAATTAATTATTCCATTCTTTGCTGTGATAAATATGGGCCATCATTTAAATAAAAACGCTTTGTTTCAAAACAAAAATTGTTAAGAGACTTTCTGTTCTCTCCCATGCAGAGAAATTGTGGAATTTCAATGGTGTGATAAATTTTACGGCATTTAAATTATATCTCAGTGCAAAGTCAGATCTGTTCCTGTTTGGGCAGCACAGCTAAAATTGGCAATTTTAAAAAATTACCGAAAGTATTACAATACACATGAAGAAAAATATCTGGACAAACTGGCAACATTTTACAGGGTACTGAATGGTATTTTGAATATGGAGAACTGGGTTTGACACATCAGCGTACCCTATCAAAAAAATCTAAAATGGCACATAGTTCTCACTAATTAATCGCCACACTGCAAAAATCTCAAATATGTGCTTGCCTTTAAAAGGAATTGAGCAACATATTTCAGGCATATATAGCGAACCAGTGAGCCAATAGTAAACATTCAAAGACGTTTGTTTGGTGTGTCTCCATGAGACAGGGTCACCGCCACACAACATGCTGCAGCTTCTTTCCAGGTTCAACGAATTGCTCTATAAAAATACCTTTTATTAACTTTAATTCCTGCAATTTACTTTAATGTAATTATTCATCTACATACAATACCTGACAGGATTACAAATGAATACAATTTAGAGAGAGTAAAGGCTAGAATATAACTCCCCAATCAGGACACATGATTAACTTTTGCATTGAGGATTATAATTACAAACACGGTAATTGTCATGTTATATTGATGATATGAGATTAAAATGTTGACTGGGTTCTTTTAAGAGTGGTTTATAGAATATGATGAATGTATATTGCGTTAAGAGTTAAGCGTCAAACCAATTGAAGGGGAAGTTTAAGAGATGGTGTCATGCTATGAGCATATTCTCTCGGTTACTTTTCGTTCTTTGCGTTTAAACGAACCAAAGCGGGAAAATGACAATAGCTGTAGAATAGCCGATCGTTTGTGTCTGTCTTTTGTCAGCATAGAGTGAAAAGAAAGTAAACTGAGGTCAATTACATTTGATATGCAACGTTTAGCTTTACTCCCATACTTGTCTCTCTGTAGGGGGCTAAACGACAGCATGAGGGAAAGGAAAGAAGAACAGACATGTAAGCCAAGAGTCACAAATAGAGAAAACGTGAACAAAAGATGGCATGTAGAGGACAGACTCCCAGAATCTTCATTCCTATAGTTCTGCTAGTATGTACCGAATACACATCACACATCAAATCATATCTTATTACTAGTTAAGAGCCGCGAACATGCTGGTTGTAAAATTGCGTAACTACATAAGCTACTCTCTATCCCGAAAATGACACGGGGGCTTACTTAACATTCCTGTGCTGTTGACTCATTTTTGTAGGGGTGTTTGAATGCACTTCTAAGTGCACAAACCAATCATGTAGTATTTCTGGTCATAAAATCGATCGACTCCTACGCCTCATTCCAACAACATTTCTGGTTTTCTTTTTTACATCTACGATGTTGTTTCAGAATGTGTCTTGCTCTTCATTCCAGTCAGTGCATAGATTCTAATGAAAAGTCTATTTATTTATTTGCTTACTTACTTAAATACATTTTGCTACTTACCCAATATTCTCATACTGCCTAGTGACTCACTTATGTTTCATAAGCGAAGAGAAAATTATTTCTTGCTTAGTCATATATCAGAAAAGATAATGAAAAGTTCTTTTTTCGAAAAGTCTGGATTATACAATTGACCCAGATGCACATGTGTATAGTATTTAGGAGAATTGTTAACTGAAAAAAAAACACACACATGTTGTGTGAAGAGCAATTATAAAAATCCAAAGTTCTAAAAATGTCACAACCATACACAGCACAGCAACCGGTAACGGATCTGGGGACACTTACCAAAAATGTGTGCATTCAGAAATTCATGACAAAATGAATACTAAAGACATACAAACAGACATGAAGCACGAAGACAAGCTTTCAAAGACAGAATTTTGCAGCAACAAGTGCATAAGAAATTGTGACATATCTGGCTCCCAGTAGGTCTACATTTCGACGTTAAGCAAACGCTCAGACCATTTTTGGAAAACCTATATTTTAGGCACGATAATTTGGGCAGGAACCACGTAACGGAAGGTGCCGTCCGATTCTTTTTTGGGTAATTAATCCGAAATAGCCCGCCAGGATATGCCTCAATTTCGATCGCGCCATGAAGAGCAGCTGTCCAGAATCAGTGGCTGAATAAGCCAGGCGAAATACGTTTACCAGAATCAAGGGGTAAAAAGAAACAGGGGCAGCACACCTTGCGTGTTGTACATGCTCACAGACGGGTTGTTATAGACCGCTGATTCGCCAAGCAAAGTGTTATAGGGATTATTAGTGCCATGAGGTCGTAGCAGGGCGTTAGTTATAAGGTGGTTAGCCATGGCGCCTGCCAGCCAGATAGGAACACAGAGAAAAAAAACATAAATATCAGTCAGGCAAATGCAGTTCAGCTGAAAGTAAAGATAAAATAAAATGAAAAGAAAAGCAATCAATCTCTTTCTCTTTCGTCACAGCCAAAGGTTTGACCAGTAGCAGCGGCAAGCTCAAGACTGAGATTTATGTGATCAAAGGGGAAAGTGTGGACACGCTGTTTTTCACTGGACTCCCTTCCCCTTTCATGGAAAGTGCTTACACATTTAGACAAATAACAAAAGCCAGCCGAATGGTGGGTACATATAGAAAAGTGAAGCCTTAATGCAAATCAGACATGAACCATTTGTACATTCAGTGAGTCACCTTGCACCCCTATCTTTTGCCCAGCGTTTCTTCAATGTATCATTTAATCGACACTGGATGGCAGATCTGACCACATGAACACAGCAAACCAGTGAATTGCTACAGGCTCTTGGCCTTCAGTTTGTCTGCGTTACTGTTTACTGCAAAACATAGATTGCTAAATCGTTCCAGGAAAAATCCTGGGATGTATAACTTTTGAGCGTTCTTGAGAACTATTTTTCATGCCTGCCAGTAAATCAAAGCTATTGTTTCACATCTGAAATTTTGTTAAACAGACTCTAAATTATTATAACTGTAATTACAATCAGATATTTGCCTCATTAAGATGAAATTAGGGTAGGGGATGTTAAGACTTATTTTGTTCTTAAATAAACAAAACCCTTTTGATATAAGCAAGACATTGTTGAATGCCGAGGCCAAATTGCATTATGGTTGACCTATATAATTCCATAAAATTGATTCCTATGCCATTCAAGACACAGAAATTCTTCAGAGAAACTTTATCTATGAGGAAATGTTTACATGTACATAGCAAAAGTTTTAAAGTTATTGCACTAAGTTTATCAAAAACAAAATCGGTATATTATAGAAAAAATAAAGAATCAAGCACTATCATCTTGATTAACAGCACTAGGTATAATTATGTTTGTTTAACTAATCATTTGTTTTAAGTAATTTTTTTCCTTTGCATCAATCTGTTTTGAATTATTTTACAATACGTCTCCCTACTGTCAGTAAATGAGATGTAGTGTCTGGACTGCCTAACGATGCTAATTATGCATAACGATGGTGCAGTTGGCTGAGCTCAGCATGTGAAGTGCTCACCGTACCCTGTCAGGAAGCAGGTGAGTAAGTCTCCTTTTAACAAGAGCGAGTGCAACTTGCCCAGAGGAACTGTGACTTAATAAGCAACAAACGATTATTATTTATGTCGCACTAGGGACCCGCAGAGAAACGCAGGACTCTCTTGTCACCAATTACAGCGTGAAAGAGTTTAGAAAACATGAGAAAATATTTAGCTTTTGAGATTTTTACTCAATGATGTTATAACGCTAAAAGTCAAAGCTCACAGAAATTACAAAATGAATTGAAAGTGTGCTTGTTCTATGCAGATCATCACGAGGATTCAAAAGTTTGGTTACTAATTTACTAATCCGTGACAGATTTCGCAATGCCTATTCAAGTTGTTTCTTTTGACAAGCCAAAAATAGTAATTAAAGAAAAGTACTAGACCAGCTTCATATGAAAATGCCAATTAGCATATTTTAGCACATCAATGTGTAACAGCAGATAGACCTCTGAAGACCTGAATCTTTAATAGGTTTTAGGCTATTCGTTTTTTACATTCTTAGTAACTCCCTCCAAAATGTGGGAAATCACACAAC